>PVLD010007352.1:0-92243 GCA_004027595.1 Dinomys branickii | reverse complement strand
TGTTTTTTTTTTTTTTTTTCTGTTGCTGAGAGGATAAACTGTCTGACTAAATTTGCATGTCTGTATATGGGTCCATACATCTACCATTCGAAGATATCAATGGATAAAGCAACAACTACTGTTGAGACCATATCACCTTGTCTATAGATTAGTTGTGATTGTACTATTTTCTATAATAATGGGTGTCTGTTTGTCAATATGTTTTTGTACTTTTATGTTTCTAAAAAAAAAAAAATATATATACAAATGACCAAAAAGCATATAAAAATGCTCAACATCACTAATTTTCAGGGAAATCAAAATCAAAATCACAAAGAGATACCATATCATCCCATTTAGAATGACTATTATCAAAAAGACCAAAAGTAACATGCTGTAAGCGATGCGGAGAAAGGGAAACTCACACGTTGTTGGGAATGTAAATTAGTACAGCCATTATAGACAACAGTATGGAGATTCCTCAAAAACCTTGAAAGCAGCCACCCTAATTGTGGGCAGAGAGCCAAAGGAGTTAAAATGAGTGTGTGCAGGGGACACGAGCACTTGTATATTTATCGCAGTGTTATTCACAATAGCCCCAGATATGTAATCCATGTCGGTGTGCATCACTAAGTGACTGGTTAAAGGAAATACTGTATGCATTCATAATGGAAAATCGTTCAGCTTTAAAGAAGAAATGCTGTCACAGTGAAGCTCAAGGACATTGTAGTAAGTGAAATAAGGCAATCTTCACACACACACACACACACACACAACTTCCAAATACCCTATGATTCAATTTGTATGAGAGGTCTAAGGTAATCGAACTCATGAAGACAGAAAGTAGACGACTAGAGGAATGGAGAAACGGACAATTGCTGACCCATGGTTTTCAAGTTTTAGTTTGCAAGGTGGTAAAATTTTTAGAGATCAGTTGTACGGAATGTAAAGATAGTTAACGTTGGTGAATGCTACATTTAAAATGATTAAGATGATAAATGTTATATTATGAATTTATCATAAATTTAGAAAAGAAATTAGCTATGTGTGTTCTTTAAGTCTGTAATTGTTTTAAAACAAGAAGAAAACTTTGGACTTTTTATTTGTATCTTTATTTTTTGTTTCAGAGGCTGGGTGGTGGGAGAGTGGAGAGAGGGCTCTGAGTAAGCAACAAGGCTGTTTATTCTGCTTCATGTGAGCCAGTGGCTGAAGGGTGGGAGGAGAGCACGGTTGCAGGAAGGGAAATGGCTCCTAGGCATCGGAGAGGCTTGTCGGGGAGTGGCTGGTGGTGCCGCTGTCTCGGGTGGGCCTGGGGGCAGACAGTATGGCCAGAGGCAGCAGTGCAGATGATCTCAGACTTCCTGGAACCCAGGGTGGTACAGCCCTACTCAGACTTCCTAGAACTGGAGGCTGGGATGGGGGCTCTGTAACAGCTGTTCCTGCTGGCACAAATTTTCTCTGTAACAGCTTTTTTTCCCACTTGCAGCAGAGTTTTCTGCTGGGCATGACATTCCTACCTCTTTGCCATAAAAACCAGTGAGGCTAAAGACAAAGGATGGAAAAATAGGGGAAGTGGACACTGTTTCTCATGGCTTCTTCATGCAGGACATATGGGCAGTGTGGACACCTGAGAGGGGAGAGAAATCCTGACGGATTGACTGATTGGTAATAGCATAAACTAGTTTTTGTAGGAATTATGAAAGTACCCTGAGGAGACATGGCCTGAGGATGAGGAGGACAGTGAAACAAGAGGGCCTGCTCCGGGAAAGAGCCATGTGGCCCATGAGCCCCAGGTAAAGATGTCAGACCAAGTCTGGGAGTTGGACATGCATTGTCCAATTTCTATAGCTTGGTCAGCTAGTCTTTTTGCTTCATCTCCAACTGGGCCTCACTGGTCGGTATAGAAGCAACATTCTTCTCCTAAAAAAGATGCATAGGCAGCATTTTTCAGCTGTGAGAAGATCTAGACCCCTGTGATGCTGGATCTTCTCACCCAACTTCATAAAGCTGGTGTTGGAAGAAGGCAAGAAAAGGTTAGCATCATGTCACATCTCTTTCCAGGCTTGTTGCAGAACCGGGAGATAGTCTCTGATGGGGCTGGTCTCTGAGCTGAGGTTCGGCCCCTGTAGCAGCAAAGTGCAGTCATATAAAAACTCAAATGCATGATATCCCATAGGTTCCTGGGGAACAATCAGGAGCAGGGAAACAAGTCTTTATGGAGCTGGAGCGTGCGCTTAGTGAAGTGGACCTTAAGGAGGCTGTTGGTTCTCATTACCTTTCTGGATGACTGAGGCCAGTAGGGGGTGTGGAGGTTTCACTGGATGCCAAGCAACTGGGACACCTCCTGGGTAATTTGACCAATGAAAGCTGGGCCATTGTCTGAATGGAGGTGGGAAGACCAAACCGGGGATAATTCCCCTGGCGAGGTAATTGACAATGGCTGAGGCCTTTTCTGAGCCTCAGGGTGGGAAAGGCCTCTGTGCATCCAGAAAATGTACCAACCCAGATCAAGAGGTAGCTTAGCTTTTTTACTGACAGTATATGGGTGAAATCAATTTGCCAGTCCTGTGTTGGAGAAAAGCCCCATGTTTGATGTGTATGGCAAGGAGGAGGTGTTAGAAAATCTTGAGGTGTGGTTGTGTGGCAGACAGAGCATTGAATGGAGGTAGTTTTGAGGAATGTTTTCCAGGAGGGAAAAGAAATGAGAGGCTCAAGCAGTTTGGTTAGGGGCCTGTAGCCTGGGTGAGTATTGTCATGAAAAGACGAAAGAAAGGCGTATGCCTTAGAAGTGAGAAGGAGGAACTTTCCCTGGTTTAGAGACCATCCATCTTTGGAAGATCTTGATATTGTTGGCATTCAGAAAGGGAATAGGCCAGCACCATGCCAGAAAGGGTAAAATATTAACCCATAGGGCCATGGAGGAGGAAGCTGGCTGCCTCTTTAGCGGTTTGGTCTGTAAGGGTGTTCCCAGCAGCTATGGGCTCAGAAAGCCTGTGTCCCCTGCACTGAAGCACACTTGCCAGAGTGGGCAAGAGGGCAACCTGAAGAAGGGCTTTAAAGTGTGCGGCATTAAAGATTGAAGACCCTCGAGAGGTGAGAAACCCCTTCCTGCCCAGAGGGCCACATGATTACGTAGTACATGGAAAGCATATTTGGAGTCCGTATAGATGTTAACGTGGAGGCCCTTAGCCAGTGTTCGTGCATGAGTCAGGGCAGTCAGTTTGGCCTATTGAGAGGTGGTAGACAGAGGGAAAGCTGACACTTCTGTGATAAAGTCACGGGAGGCTGTTGTGTATCTCACCCTGGCAGAGCGACTGGGCTTATATGAGCTCCTGTCAAAGAGCCCGGTGCGGATGAGGTCGGGAAGGGGAAAGGTAGAAATGCGGGGGAAAAGGGAAGTTGCTAGCTGTGGTAGAGACGTGCAGTCATGCAGTTCAGGCATTTTACAAAGAGGCAGCACGTCTATAAGTTGAGAAGCTGGGTTAAAATGGGAACCTACAGCAATAATAACTCTGGGGGTTTCCATGAAAAGCGCATAGAAGTGAGGAAGGCGAGGGGCAGAGAGAAAGTGTGAGATGTAGGAGGAAGACATGAGTCCCTGAAGGCTGGGAAGGCATGGGAAGAGGGAAGAGCTAGTGGTGCAGTTCTCGTGATTTGAGTGCTTGTAGGAATAACAGGCCCACCGTGGCAGCCACCCCTAGGCCTGGTGGCCAGCCTGAGATGGTGGGGTCAAGCTGTTTGGACAGAAATGTGATCAGATGTGGGCTTGGACCTTGTGTCAGAACCCCAGCTGCTCATCCTCCCTGTTCCAGTGTATAGAGACTGAGAGTTGGGTGAGGCCAAGGAGGGGGCTGTCCTTTGGGCCTCCTAAAGGACTGAAAGGACGAGTGAGGAGAGGTCTTGTGATCTAAGGGCTCAGTGGGCTCTCCCTTTGTGAGTTTGTAGAGGGGTTTAATGAGGAGGACAAAGCCAGGAACCCAGAGGTGGAAGTATTCCATGCTGAGAAAGGAGAGGACTTGCCTGGTGGTGGGGACTTGAATCTGGGAAATCAAGCGGATACAGTCTGGAGACAGGACTGGGGTATGTTTGCAGAGAATGATGCCCAGGCAGCTGACAGATGGGGAAGAGATTTGAGCCTTAGAGTGAGAGACATGGTATCCCTTTGAATCTAGAGGTTGTAATAATAAGAGGTGTCTTTGCAAGTTAACTTGTAGGAGGGGCTACCGAGGCGGAGGTTGTCCCCGTACTGTAGGAGATGAGAGGAACGGAACAGGAGTGAGAGGAGAGCAAGCCGTGGGCAGGAGTCTGACCGAAGTAGTGGTGGCGGCCCCAGAAATGCTGCGACAGGACAGTCCAGGGGAGACTGACGAGTTTCAGGGTCTGTCCAGGTGATGGCAAAGGGAGGCTGTGAGGACAGGTGCAGGGGAATAGTGAATCTTTTAGTTCTAGGACAGAGTAATGAGTGGCAGACAGAGGGACAAAGGACAAAAGTGGGTAGGGTTAGACACCATGGGGGCGTGGGAAGGACAGTCTGATTGATAGCGTAGAGGTCCTGTGCCAGTCTGTACGTGCCACCTGATTTCCCCACCGGGAGCATGGGGGACTTGTAAGGGGAGATGGTGGGCATTAAGAGACTGTGTCACGGTAGGCGTGAAATAATAGACTATTAGCCCCACATAGCCTGGTCAGGGATGGGATATGTCGCTGGACAGGATAAAGATGGTTTGGCTTGAGAGGGATGGTAAGCAGTTGTTGGGATGAAGCCCAGGATGGCATGAAAGTCCCAGACTCTGGGGCTGAGAGAAGGGGAGATGGTGGGAGCTGCATTGGGGGCTATAAGTGTTGGCTGTTTCCCGGGGACGGTTAGAGTAGCTGAAAACTTGGTCAAGAGTCTCAGCCTAAAGGAGAATAGGACAGATGGGGATGACTAAGAATGAATGTGGGAAAAGGTGTTGACCCAGATGACAACAGATTGGGGAGGCTCTCAAGGTCTGGAGATTTTTGCTATCAGTGCCCACAAGGGGAGTCAGGGCAAGAAAGACCAGTCCTTGAAAAGGAGGAAGGGTAGAGTAGGTGGCTTCCTTATCAATAAGGAAAGGGGTAGATTTACTCTCCACCATCTCAGCACCCAAGATGATCCAGAGGGCCTCCAAGCCTTTGGGCAGCTTCAGTCTTTGACAGCTAAGTCAAGAAGCTCTGAGAAGGAGCTGGTTAGGAGTCCCTGGGATTGTGACCCAGAGGTGTCAGGGGCAACTGCTGGCACTGGGAAGTCTAACTTCCAGTGGGGACTGCCGCAGGAAGGACATGGCTTAGGGAGAATCCCAAGCTGCAGCTGTTCCCTAGCCAGTGACCATTCTGGCTGCATTTGAAGCAAGGCATTGGATGGGTGCTGCTGGTTGCGGTGCCTTTGATCACTTTGTAGTCGATCTGATGGTTGACTTTGCGGGGGTTCTTATGGCGGAGACCAGCATCTGCAGCTCAGAAATGCACTGCTTTTGAGCACTTTCATCTGTATGGTCAAGGACTTTAAAGGCCAGGTCAATTATCTCCTGTTGTGAGGTTTGAGGGCCAGTCTCATCTTTGTAATTTCTTGCAAATATCTGGAGCTGAGTGGGTGATGAATTGCATTTTAAGAATAAGTTGCCCTTCTGGCTTTTTTGGATCTAGTGTTATGAATTGCCTAAGGGCAGTGGCCAAGTGGGCCATAAACTGGGCCAGATTTTCTTCTCTGGACTGAATGGTCTCTCTGAGTTTATTAAGAGTAACTCTTTTATGGACTATGTTGTGAAGTTCCTCTTCGAGGTAGGAGATCATGTGATCTTGGTTGGCTATGTCTGGGGATCCTGCCTGATAATTCATTTGGATCCTGTTGTGGTTTGGGGGATATTGCAAGGTGAACAATATAATACAGGACACATATTTTATAAGATTATTTATAATAGTCACTCAAAGAATCATATACAAGAGAGTGCAGGAAATCTGTCCATACACTAGACCAAGAGTCCAGCTGAGGGCCTGGATCCCACGATAATGTCTGCACAAGTCCACATAGCAATGCCTCCGACAAATCCAACTGGCAGCCCAGAGCCCAGGACAATGTCTCATGCAGGCCTGTTTCACGGATCTGCATGGGAAGGCCCCAAGGTCAATGGTGGAGTCTGGAAAGTCTGTGCCAGTGGGGTGACCGATCTGTGCTGGCAGGCTGAGGGATCTGCACTGAAGCCAGGAAGCTACTCTCAAAATAAGAATCAGAGCTCCCCTGAAAAGTATCACAGGCATCCTCAGCAACAGTGAGGTCCCGAGCTCCTCCAATGATCAGGACAACCGAGTTTCCATCAGGAAAGCTGACTGGCAAGCTTTTCTAGGAGAGCAGCAGTGCACCATCTTCCCCTCTGCAGCCAGGAAGTGATGCTCAAAGTGAGAACCAGAGCTTCCCCCGGATGAACCAAAGCCATTCTCAGTACCAACAAGGTCCTGAGCTCCTTGAAGGATGAAAACAGCTGATTTCATCAGGAAAGCCAGCATGACAGCTCCTCTAAAAGAGCTGAAAGCTCTTTACAGCTTCTACGAGCTCTCAACAGCCTCTCTCGGTTCCCAACAGCCTTCCTTCCTCTTCTCCAGTTCTGCCTCTTATGCTGCTGGCAACAGTCCCCAGGTGGGCCTCCGCCACCCAGCACCACGCTCACTCAGTTCAGCTGGGGGTTATAAAGTGACCATCAGTTGTCAGTCCACCACAGATCCTCTTTAGATAGTCTGCTGTCTTACCCACCATTATTTTTATCTACCCAAAATACAAGTACAGAAATGCTTTATTGTAAGCTATCAACTCCTTTTTGAAAGTAAGCATGCAACAGTTTTCATAGGCCTTTGTTAATGTTAACATAAAGCAAATATTCTGCCATTACTCTTAATCAGAAAAAAACATAAAAACTAATGCGTAGACTAAGAAGTAGGGTAGGTACATTGGTGTGAAAAGTTTTTATAAATATGTAGTGTTTTTAAACATTCTACTTGTTTACTATCAAAAGAATTTGGTAAATCAATGTACTCCCTCACACATTTTAATTGACTTCTAAAGTATTTTCTGACAAGTTCAAATGCTTATAATGAATGTAATTTCCAGTATACTAACAAGTTAAAAAAAAAAAAAAACTTGCTTTGCTGCTCTTAAAAAGTTAATGTTGATTCCAAAAAATGTATTGTTATCAGGATCTCCTGGATATGCCAAAATATTATTGAGTAGCTCCTTTTAAAATGGCTCACCAAAGAAATGTTTCGGAGTCTGGATTGCTCGTCTCTCCTTCTGCAGTGAGATTCCAGGTTCTTCTCAGACACAGAGCTGAACAGAGTGAGCAAAAATCAGTGACAAAGTTTACTGGAAAAAGTTAGTGAAGAGGGAGGGAGAAACTGGCTCTGCAGAGTGAGCTTGGGCCAAGTGGAAGCGGAAAAAGCAAGCTAAAAGAACACCGTAGGGAAAGCGGAGGGCGCTCTCACGAGGAAAGCCAGGACAGCTGCTCTGCTGTGTCTTTTTACACCAATTCTCAAGGAAACCCACAAGCACATCTACATACGGGCCCTGAGAGATGGTGCTTGGACACACCCTGCCCTCAGGCTGAAGTCCACATACGGAGCTTCTGGAACTGTTCTGCTCAAGTGTTCCAGGATCTTTGTAATGAACAAATCAAGCCTACTTCCCCAGCCAGCTTTGCCACGCTCTAATCTCCTATCTCAGTACAACAGGGAAACAGATGAAAAGGAAAGAGAGAAAGAGAAAAGACAATATGCTTGTGTAAATTTATCACCCTGCTCCTGGGCTCCCTGAGACCAAGAACCAGGAACCAAAACTGCTTTGAAAGCTTCCTGTTAGCAATCTTCCCGTTAATTTGGTCTTTTCCAAATCATTGCATAACTTAGATTGTGCAATTATTTAACAATATTCTGATGTTCTTTGGTTTCTAAATTATATAATACTTAATCAAAGAAAGTAATCAGCCAAAGAAAACTAACAAATTTTGCTACACATTTTGATAAGGGTATTCAAAAGTGAAAGATCTACATCTGAAAAATAGTCTGGTAAAAGTAAACCTGCGATTAGAAAAGTGAATGCCACAGAAATGGGTTCCTTTGGTCTCTCCAGAGGTTTTTCAAGGTGATATATTTTCAGTGAAATGAATCATACATGTTTTTATGGTCACCGGTCAAAGTGAAGGTTGCTCTAGGTAAAAGAAATGTTGCTTTGCATTCCGCCTGCCTGATTGGTGATTGTGCCCCTGACTTCAGATTAGAGAAATGTTTATTGCTATTGCCTACAACACTGATGTATGACTTGATATATGACTTTGTTTTGCAATTACACTCAGGTCACCTTCCATGCTACTGGGAACTTTTCAACCCAAAAGAGAACACAATGACTTAATTGATATTAAATAGAGACTATTACTATCTTTTGTCCATTATATCTCAGTGGAATCTATGGGAAAGGTAGGAAAAACTGTGTATTCGTTTAAATGCAAACAAATTTTTCAAGCAGAAAGCATAAGGTTATACCTAAAATGTGTAAGAGTTAAAAAATGCACAATAATGTAACAACCCAAAAGCAGGTAGTATCCTCATGTCTGGCATGATTAAGATTTTGAAGACAATTCCTTAGAAAAGGAAGTAAAACACACACACACACACACACACACACACACACACATACATATGACCTCCGTCATGGGGAACCAAAGGGAACACTGAAGGAAGCCACTTCTACAATAATTGTCCTCGTTTTTCGTATTAATCCTACCCTGCACTATGTCAGGTTCATTGTATTTTAGATCTATTCTTCTCCATTAACCTACAATCTGCTTGTTCTCTCTCTCCCCCAAGCCCATAGGTGAGGCAATTGAAACCCAGAGATTATTAATAATTTATCTCAAGCGTAGAGCTAAGGTATGTAAGCTGAGATTCCAAGACTGAAAAAAATGGACCTTTTTTGCATGAGAGGCTCTAGGCAGTTTAGCTTTAGACTGCTATGACCTTCATGTGATTATTTTATCTGATAGAACCAGAAGAAAAGGCGGAAAAGCTTAGGTTTTAAAGTATTAAGTATTTTTCCTCTGAGAGATGTTAAAAGTCTAGTCCTTGCTGAAAATAACAATCTCTTGTATTTATTTAAATGTTTTTCCAGTTTTTATCATACTTTCTCATATATAATCTCTGCTGGAATATTTTCTAGTTTTTTTAACTTTAGCTCTTGAAAACGAAAATGTTTTCTGTTTTATGAGCCCAACAAAGGAAATTAAAATGTTGAGAAAAAATATTTAAAAATGTGCCTCCTCCACAGAACTTTAGCTGATTGGCCAGAGCTAACAGTATCAGTCAAGGGATTGACCAGCATCATGTGCGCTCTAGCCTGACACACTGAGTGGAAGTCACAGTTCATGCTCAAAAGTCATAACCTTCATCTAATGGTGAGACACCACCACCCAATCCCAGATTGAGAGACACTCTACAAAAAACTAGTCTGTGTTCCTTAAAAATGTCAATATGATGAAACCCAGAAAGACAGGAATTATTTGAGGTTAACGGAGATCAAAAAGACGTGACAACTGTGTGCAGTGCATGACCCAAGGTTTTCCTTTGTTATGGAAAACATTGGAATAATTGGCCAGATTTCAATAAAGTCAGCTTCCAAACCTCCAAAAGAATATGCAAGGTTTTCACTTAAACCACCAGTTTACTCACAACAGTAACCAAATGAATGATATTTATAAAATTCAAGTGAATGAGCCAGGCAGACTAATTCTGCTTTCTCTTATTCATAACCCTAAAATGTTACTGTTGTGTCTGAGCTTCTGTGATAATACTTTGACAAGCAAATATTATCTCACTCCTCATACACAAAGTTTTCTCCAGTTACATTCACTTAAATTTCAGGGCCAATGCTTCCCACTGGATTCAGCTTCTTTGATTTAAATACAAGTGTCTTTTGTCTTTTGGAATCCAGGCTTACTCTTAGGGCAGAACTACTTCATGTTGACCTGTTGATCCTAATTTCCACTTGCAGAAATCAAATATCCTGGATATTGAGTCTGTTATTTCTAGAAAAGACCCTTCTAAGTGTTTCTGGATTTTAGTGATAATGCCTTCATGGCTCAATATAAACAGGCAGTCTGATGGATGGGAAATTAGCATCTTTGGGGATAGAGCATTGCTAGGCTTGTGAAGATTCAGGATGGGGGCGTTCAGAGGACTTGTGAAGGACAGATTTTTCTGGATAATTTTTCTTAAACTGAACTCTCAAATGATACTGCTTTTTTAACTTTGCAATTTAAATGTATCTGGCTTTCAAAGTTTCTGATAAAAAATGCTGATAACCTTATTAAGAAAGATTTCCATGTGGCGAGTCACTTCCCTCTCATTGCTGTCAGGATCCTTTCTTTGTCTCTGTCTTTAGACGGTTTGATTATAATGTGTCTTAGTGTGGCTGTCCTTGAGTTCATCAGATCTTGACTTCATTGAGCTTCTTGGCTGTTTACATTCATACTTTCGAACAATTTTTTAGGTTTTGGACCGTTATTTCTTCAAGTATTCTATCTTCATTTTTTTGTTTTTCTTCTCCCTTTGGGGCTCCCACAATGCATATGTTTATCTGTTGTTGGTGCCTCACAAATCCCACACTCTTTCCTCACTTTTCTGTTCTTCCTGTCTCCAGATTCAATAATTTCCCTCAAGCTTGCTGATTCTTTCTTCTGTTTGCTTAAATCCACAATCCCCTTACTGATTTTTTTTTTCATTTCAGTGATTGTAGTTCTCAGCTCAAGAATTTCTTTTTGGTTTCTTTTTAAGGTTTCATTTTATTGATATTTCCATTTTATGTGATCATTGTTTTCTTAACTTTCTCCTATTTTCCTTTAGTTCTTTGAGCATATTTTAGATAGCTGTTTTAAAGACTAGTAGACCTACCATCAAGTCTTTTTTTAGGGAAGTTTCTGTTAACATAATTTTTATTTTGAATAAACCATACTTTCCTCTTTAGTTGTATATCTTATTATTCTGCTGTTGTTGAAAGTTAGACATTTGAAACTAATAATGTGGAAATCAGAACTCTGGAAACTTTGGAAATCAGATTCTCTCCCTTCCACCAGGGTTTTTTGATTTTTGCTTTGTGGTTTTGTTGTTGCAGAGTGTCTGTTTGCTGAGGAGCAGGTTTTCTCAAGTCATTCATGAGTCTGTCGCTTTCCCTGGGTATGTGTGGTAATATTCTAATTTTCTAATATGTGGTTGTTGGGCTAATTTTCTAATATGTGGTTGTGTTTGAAAACGCTAACATTTACTCTGTGGCTCCAAAGAGGAAAAATAAAGGAAGGTAAAAGAGCGTTTGCCTTTTAAAATCACTTGGCAGTCACTTTGTCTGGTGTGCCTTAGGGGTGGCTGGGCCGAAACAATAAGAGGCACAAGCACAGTGCCTGCACCTCTTTGTCCCAGGACGACCAGAACCTACAACCAGCAATCTGTGCACAGATGACCAATGACTGAAAGGCTGTATTCTTTTGCCCACCTGCACCCTATATATAAGTTGTTCCAGGAATACTTGCATAGCTACCTACTAAGTGTCTGAGATGTAGGGGATGGCTGGCAACAAAATTGACTAAAATTAACCACATAAGCTGGAACTTACAAACCTTAAATCCACTTGAGAATTCCAAAATGGTTATGTCAGGTTCTGCCAGTATAATTGTTATCTGGGTAAGACGGACTTCTGGTTCTCTCTACTGCATCCTCTTCCCAGAGTCCTCTTCCATAAATTTGTGTTATTTCGTATAAGTGAAGGTCACATTGTAGCTACATACTCATCTAAAGAACTCCTAAGATATGGAAGTACATTAAAATAACAACTGTCTTACTCTCTCAGTTACTTCTCAGTGAAATTTCAGAGAAACAGAGTTCACCTTAGAGGAAACTTCTGTTTGTTCCTGGAATAGAATTTGAAGTAAATTTAGGAAGAAACTGTTTCCGCTTGGAAAGCAATGGCATTGTTATCTAGATAACTCCCAAGAACCTCATCAGAGGTGGAACTTTGGGCGGGTCAAGGATTCTGGCAGCATATAGCTGACTTGCTGCTAAGAGGTGCGACCTGGGAGGAAAAGGCAGGTCACCAGGAGCAGGGCCTGCAGGGGTTAACCTCCTTCCCAGCCCCTCCCTTTGTGCTGCTTGCTGGCTACCTTGAAGAGAGCCGCTTCCCTGAGAGGCCCCTCTACCCCGATGCCCTGCTGTGGAGCAGCCAACTCTGGACTGAGCCGCCTACAAATTATGAACCAAAATAAACATCTCTGCTTTTCATTTGTTGGTGTTGAATACTGTTTCCCAACAATGAAGAAAGTAGCTAAGATGGGCCCCAAAACAAATCAGAAAGAACAAAAGTCAATTAAATGATTTTGGCTGACAAAAGGAGAGGATAGTCATGTAATTAATTTTGCATTATATTAAAATTGTACTTTTTGTCCTCAGTGGGATTGCAAAAATTTTCAACATTAAGCACTTACATGTCTCATTAGTTAAAACTTCCTAAGTGCTACAAGGTTGATAGCATGAAGTAGTTTCACATTCTATAGAGTTAATGTTTAATTTATCAACTATAAAATTCATCAAGTATGAAATGAAATTATTAGTCCCCACCTTTGAGATATTAACTTCTTTTCAGAAGCTGCCCTATGTTTTTGTTGGTTTTTTTTTGTTTTGGTCTTTTTGAGGCAGGGTCTCACTATGGCCTTGAGCTTACTTTGTAGCCCAGGCTACAATTCTTGCAACAATCCTTGCCTCAGCGCCCCCGAGTGCTGGTATTATAGGCGTGTACCACCACACCCAGCAGAAGCTGCCCTATGAGTTGCCACGTGAAGTGGATTTTTCCAGTCTTTAAGGAATTTAAATGAAACTAAAATTTTCTTCTCAATTTATAATAGTGTTTAGACCTTTCTGCTTAGATACCACTTCATCTACATGGAAGTGAAGTCTTGGTGGACCAGAGGTTTAACATGTTCACGAACACAGTTGCCTTCATCCTTGAAAAACTCAACCAAGCTATATAAAGTGGATTCCTACCTTATGTACTATTTTAGTCTCATCCTAAGTGTCTTAGTTACTTTTTCTCGTTGCTGAGACAAAATGCCTGCTGCCCAAAGCTAAGGAAGGGAAGGTTTATTTAGCTCACAGTTTGTGGAAGTTTCAGTCCATAATCAGCTGGCTCCAAGGCAAAGTGGCACACGGCAGAGGGCAACAGTTCATGGTGGCAGAAGACAACAAAAGCAACAAGAGCAAAAGGGGAAAGAGAGCAAGAGGAGATTCTTTCTGTCCCTTATATTGTATGTAGGCCACCCACCCTAGAGTGGGCATAGCACTCACACCCGTAATCCCAGTACTAGACAATGAATCAATCGCCAACTCTAGATTTAACCACCTCTGAAAAGCCTACTCTCCATGACTGTATGAAGCTTTGGGGGGACATCCAGACACAAACCCTAACACTAACCAAAACAGAAAATTTGCTTCATTATTTATTTTTAACATATACAAAAATGCACATAGAACTGTACATTTGACAAAGTATAATGACAGGTATTAACCATTTTAGCATCATGCAGAATAATTTCATTGCCCTAAATATCCTCTCTGCTCTGCCTATTCATTCTTCCACCCTCCCCCAAACCCTGATATTTATCAAAATAAATGTTGTCTACTACCAAATCACCTTATGGAGCATATTTTGAGTACACTTTTGGAAACAATAGACTGAAGTTATGTTAGCCATGGCAAGTAGCCATCTCTGTCTAATGAGATAGCAGCTTGAATCTTGCTGAAAAAGAATCATTCTTTCTTCTAAGGGTTTCTTATCTGGTAGAATGTGAGTTTAGAGATGATTACTACATGAAGAGAACCAGCCCTCATGAGAATGTGGCCAAAATAACATGGGAGTGGTAGTAAAATTGGAGAGATATTTGTCTAGCTGAATGTTTTAAGTTCTTGGATTTAGTTGTGCCAGATTTAGTTTTCAGTTATATGAGCCAATACATTTCTGAATAACTCAAAAAGTCATTATTCTGGCTGAAAAGGGAAGATTCTTGGTAGATGACAGCAGTTTTAGGTTCACAGCAAATTTGAGCCAAAATCTTCCCTGCCAATGCACAACCTCCCACACTTAGTATCCCACACTAGAGTGTCACCAGTGACCCTCTGTTGGCTCACCATTGTCACCAAAGCTACAGTTTACACTGGTGCTCACTCACTAGGTGTTGTACATTTTGTGAGTTTTGACAAATGCACAAATTTACATCTATATTCTGCCTGTTTATTCCTCCCTCACCTTTACGCTCTGGCCACTACTGATTTTTTTAAGTTCTGTCTTTTCCAGAATGCTGTAAGTAGAACTCACACAGTGTGTAGCCTTTTCAGACTGGCTTCTTTCACTTGGTACTATCCGTTTACATTTCTCCTATGCTTTCTTATGACTTTCATACTTCCTTTGTTTTTAGCACTGAATAACATTCCATTCTCTGGATATACCGTAGTTTATTTGTCCACTCTCTATGAAAGGAGCTTTTGGTTGCTTCTGTGTGTTTTCAATTACAAATAAGGCTGCTGTAGTCATCTGTGTGTAGACTTACGTGTGTATAGAGGTTTTCAACTCCTTTGGGCAAATACCAAGGACAAGATTACTTAATGGTATTTTGTTTTAAAGGAAACTGTCAAACTATCTCTCTTAGTCTTCTTGGGCTGCCAAAACAGAATAGTATCAATTGTGTAGTTTACATGTAACAGAAATTTGTTTCCTATAGTTCTTGAAGCTAAGAAGTCAGAGATGCATGCACTGATGGATTTTGCATCTGGTGAAGACCTACCCTCTAGTTTGTACATGGTGCCTTCTACCTGTGTCAACATGGTGGAAGGGTCCCGAGAAGGGTCTGGAGTCTGGTACAGCCACCAAGTCCGTTGTGCGTGTAGGAGAAAAAGGTCACAGAGAAAAAGTGAGAGACTGGGGTCTCACGGTCTTCCTCTAACACACCCTCCCAGTGACCGAAGGCCTCTCACCCAGCCTTGCCTCCTCAGTGGTGCCTCACCTCCCTATAACACCGTCAGGAAACCAGGACTGGAACTGTGGATTTGGGGAACATTCAGCATGCAAACCATAGCAACATATGATATTGAACATCTTTTCATATGCGCAATTAACGTTTGTGTATCTTTCCTGATAAGATTTTTTTTTCAGGTCTTTTGTCCATTTTATCGTTGTTTTCTTATTTCTAAGTTTTAGGCATTCTTTGTAAATTTTGAATAACTGTCTTTTTATCAGCTATGTCTGCAGCAGATATTTTCTGTTTCTTTTTAAAGAAAATCAAACCATATCCTTGTATTAGGGCTTGATTTGGAGGGGCTTGTGGGAAAACACCAGTATCTGAGAGCATGTTGGCTACTTGTACCTGTCTGAAAGCCAAGGGAAAAGAAAATACATCTTTTCTAAGAAAGGTGTGCTTTGTATGAGTGCAGAAATCTAATGAGGTTGAAAGGCAGATGGGTATAGGGTTTGTTCTCTGCACCAAATTGAAGATAGAGGAAAGAAATCAAAGTAAATGCAATTGGATGTGAGATTAAGATTTGGGGAAGTTTCACTCTTCAGTTCCCGATGCACTCTTGACAAATCTGATTGTCTCTCTTGTAAAAATCATTCCAAGAGGTGTAACGTGCGGTGAGAAGAAAGCGAGCTGGTTTCCCACTCAGGCGACCGTTCTGCCCTGCTGGGAGCTCCACTACCGCAGTGCAGACTGAAAACTGGAGAATGGGAGGAACCACGCTCAGAATGTAGCAGAACCCTTCATATTTACCTCCTAACTCAAGAACCATGCTAATTATAATCTATGGAACTGAACAGATATAAATCAACAGGGACTAACAAACATTAAAGGAGATACTGTCAGAGAAACCTGCAGCCTATTACCTAAGAATCCAAACCTGCAAAAATACAACCTCCAGAAACCAGAAACAATAGTATTTCTGTACCGGTTAAAAATAGACTAATGTAATACATCATATAAAAGGCAAATTTTCACTGAACCCGTAAACAAATGAAGCTAAACAATGGTTAGAAGGCAGGAGGGTCAAGATGGCTCATTCAGAAATTTCACTGTCTTGGCAGAGTATTTGCTGTTCTCATCTGGCAAGTTTTACTGATGCTCTGAACTTGTGAATTTTGTGCGTTGCTTCCCCATTTCTGCATTTGCAGAAAGGGTTCTTATTATTAGTATGCTTTCTACAACTAGTGGTGGTAGTAGTTGTTGTTGTATTGAGTGTTGAGTAAAGGACCTTCATGTTCAGTTACATCCCAGCCCTTGTAGTTTTTATTTTGCAGGGTCTTGCTATGTCACTAAACCTAGGCTAGGCTTGAAGTTGGGATCATCCTGCCTCAGCCTTCCCAGAGTACTGGGAATACAGGTGCTCCCCACAAAGCTTGGCTGCTCCCTCCATTACTTATACAAGGAGTAGGGAGAATAAATTAATACATCATTTAGTCCAGGATATTAAAATTATAAAAGTCTAGGGAAATGTGATTCTCTCTGAGATTCTGGAGCTTGTATGCAGGAACCAGGTACAACTTTAGCATGTCTCTATTTCTAAAAGGGGGACCTCATGTATTTCTCCTGGTATATGGATGGATAAATTTTTCTTAGGGGGAATTTGAAGAACTTTTTACATGAGGAAGAGGTTGCATTGTGAAAATTGGGCAGCTGAGAGCTGCAATTGGTGGCTATCGATAGTTCGGGTCTCTGTAGTGTCTATTCTTCACTTTGGCATTCGCACTTTCATTTTTTCCTTGAGGAGTCTTCTTTCCTCTATTTCATTCAGAAAATTTCAGTGAGACTAATTCTATTCCCAGATCCAGGAAAAGGCAAGTAGACAACTTACTGATTAGAAGCAGGCAAGTAACTCAGGTTGTTCCAGGGAGAAAGATTCAATCCTGGAAGACCTGTCAGAAAGGATAAGAACAATGCAGAAATGCAGAGTTCAGATACGGGGATAGTCTCCATGTTATGTGGGATCATTCAGATTAACTGTGCCTGAAGAGCCTCCCTGGACTTTTGTGCTGTACAAACCATTGAATTCTCTCTTCTGCCTAAGACGTTTTTCGCTAGCTAATGTAGCTACATTAATAGGACTCTGTATGTGTAGTTATTTCTTTCTAGGTATGGGAATTTTAGGTACCTTATTTTCCAGTATATTCTTTGTTTGGGTCTTGTCAGCACCATTAAGTATCCATCTCTGATCCATTTCAGTACACTCAGTTTTCTGGAGTGGGCTGGAAACATGGAGGCTCTTTCCCTCACATGCATGCTTTAAGTGCTTTAAGTGTTTACAGCTAGAATCTGCATCAGCGGGTCACTGCACTTTGCCAGTTCTTAAATATTTTGTACACCGTGTCTAATTTGGAGAGAGATATGTGTCTATTTTATCTTTCAAAATTTTTTTTTGTTCATGAACAATCCTCTTAATATAACTGACTCTCAGATGACTTCAAGTACAGTTATACATCTAAACTTTAATTAAGTAATGGAAAAGTGTGGAATTTTATCAAATGTTTAGACCAATTAAAAAAGAAACCCTGTGTATGGAGCTCAGGAGGACTTACTGGGCTACTAGTCCTAATTTTCTGGTTATATAAAATTAGAAGGCTAGAGTCCTTTCAGATCTCAATTGTATGATTCTGTTTGAAGTAGAAGAAATGAAACTGAAAGACCTGGGGCTGTGCATAACTGCTTCTGGGAAATCAGGCAAGCACTTGGAACTTCCAGGGAAGCTGAGTGAATAAACACATATCTGTTCCCACGTACACTCACACACTGTTCACATGCACAATCAGATATACATGCAGCAAAAAGCAGCATTTCATAACACCCTGTTTTACTGAGACATGAAGAAAGTGTGAGGAACTCAGTATGTGGCAGTGTTATGGCGTTTTTCTCCTTCTGGAAAAAGGAAATTTAGGACCCTGATTCTTTTTGGACTACACTGGAAGTACTTAAAATAGATTTTGCCAGCTGCTCTAGCCACATTCAAGTGTATATGTTTCTCGACTTGCTTACTTAAGCGTAATTATATATTGGAAATGCTTCTGAGCATTTTCAGTATGTATTTAGCTTGTTTCTTTTTTCTCTTTAATTGAATCTCCAGAAACAGAAGTTAAAATAGAGGTGAGAGAAAAGAAAGAAAGAAGAAATGTAAAGACAACGTACAGGAAAAAAGATTTAGGTTTGAGTAGAAGGAAAATTCTTCTTCATTGTATGCACTAGAAAAAAAACATGTCCAAGAAGATAACAGAACTTTTCAGGACATGAGAAGTCATTTTACTTTTCTTTACAGATTATATTTATGAGGCATGATCAAAAAGTACAGCTAATGTTTACATTTTGAAACTATTGTACTAAAAGAAACAGTGCCATTAATTACCCTCAGATACTCCCTTCACTTCAAACACCCGTATCCCACATTCTTGCACTTTCTGCAAGTGGCATAGATGCCTCTTTCCTAGTATCTTCACAAAATGTGATTTTTAAAAATACGGAAAATGCTGTGGCCAAGTGCTGTGCAGTGGAACGGAAGCTCCTGAAAACATTAGGACAGGTCCTTCTCTACCTTATTCATTGGATCTGGCATTGTGCCATTTCTGGTTTCCAAGGTTAAAATGATTAGAGAAGGTAACTGTTTTGAGTCCGTGCAGGACACCGAAGCATCTACAACACTGCAATTAAAGACATTCACAAACGCCAACCATGGGAGCTGCTTCAGAAAGTGGCAAGAATGGTGGGATAATTGTATTTGAAATAAGGGGAACAGGTATTTTTCAGGGGAATATGACAGGGTAAGTGTAAGTAATGGTGTGAGACACACACCAACTGAGACCACCAGACTTGTCTAAAGGCAGCGCGGCGTGGAATTTATTGTGCCTGGGTGCAAGCAGATGGAGGACAGAAAGGTCGTCTGTAGGGAGCAAAGAGAAGCAGGCTGTTTTTAAAATATGGCTTGGAAGAAGGCAAGGGACATTAGGGGGAAGATTTCAGTAAACAGCAGGGGTCCAAGTTCTCTGGATGTCTTGTGCCTCGGTGTGCAAAGTCCTTGAGGTGTCTGGTGTCAGTGTTTGGGCGTCTTCAGACGTCCGGGTGTTTGGAAGACTCCATGCTCCATCTTGTCTCTTTTAGGAAATACGGTGTTTGCTGAGGTCCCTGGTGCTGAGCTGAGAACAACGCCTTTGCTGGCAGACAGCCTGGGTATTGGGAAAGTCATGTCCTAATGCAGCCTTACAATAAGTGTATTTGAAGTGAGGAGGGATAGTTCTAAGGGAATTAATAGCAATGTGTCTTTTACAGTAATTTTAAAAAATTTAAGCATTCATCATATATTTAAATATGTATTGCACTTATTTTTCTTGATGTCTATTTTTTTTTTTTTTTTTTTTTTTTTTTTTTTTTTTTTTTTTTTTTTTTTTTTTTTTGCGGTACTGGGGATCGAACTCAGGAGCCTGCGCTTGCTAGGCAAGCGCTTATTCCACTGAGCTATATCCCCAGCCCTTGATGTCTATTTTTATTTGAAATAATACTTCTTCAGACAGACCCTTAAGGATTGAAAAAATTATGTTTCACACAAAATCAGGTCCTTTTTTATAGATAGCTAAGTTATTTAGAAATATTACAGTCAGACACAGCTGGACCCTCAAGAGATCAGTGTAGAAGACAATGGTGGCTGGAAGTGAATTTGTTGAAGGTCAGGCCTCAGGACAGAGAAATGACTGTAATCACACATTCCCCTAAGGACAACAGTGATTGATATTCTAAATAAGCATCAATCACCTTGCCTGGAGGCCCCACACCTTCCCTAGCCCATTCCTTCCTGGAAGTCCTTGTTTGTTCCAGGGATGTTTGCTTCGTGACTTGCTTCCCCATTTGATCCCCATTTAATCAGTATTACCTAAATGAAAAATACTTGTAATCTTATTATTTGATTTCATTTTTGTTTCACCTTACACCCACCTCAGCGCATGCTTTGCTCTACAAAACTGCCTTGAGAAGTGGTCCCCCCACTACTTGGGACCCCCTCTGTCGCTCTTAGAAGCTTTCTTTCTCTCAATAAATACTTCCTACTCTTGTTCCCAGAATTAATTATTCAATTTTAGAGAACACAAACTTAGCATATCAGACATCTAGTAGGCTAACAGGTTGGGAGTTATATTTCTCTTATCTATATATATATATGTCCTGTATCACTTTGAATTGTGATGTTTTTTGCCACAAAAGAGGGAGATATATCTTGACAGGGCAACATACCATTAAACTTTTTGTTTCCATTTGCTAAGGCGGGTTGAGGGAAGAGCTAGTTACCACATGCTCCTTCTCCTTGCTCAAGTGGCCGCTCTTGCTATGCCCTGGTGAGGAAGAGGGGCTTTCGGGCATCTTGGAGCTCTTGCTACCGAAGACAGGTGCGTCTTCAGCTGAGCAGCAATAGCTACCCAGGATTTTCTCTCCTAAACAAAAGTTTTGAAGGTCAAAGTAGAAGTAGGAAAGGAAAGGAAATGTCAAATTTAAAACTCATTGATTCTACTAAATATTCCAGCATGTTTCCTTAAACACTGAGTCTCAAATTCTTCCTAAAGCTTTTGGCTTTCCTAGTTTGAGATGCTAAGCAGACCGATGGGTAGGATTCAGAAGCCAAAGGTGGTTGCTCCTGTTTCTTTTCCTGCTGCGCAACAGAGCCTCTAGGGAGCTTGTCACTAAGTCAGCCCGTGTTTGCAGAGGCTGTGCTGCAGGAGGAGGAGTCTGGAACCCTGCAAGCTGGCTGTGCAGATCGCTGGAGTATATTTTTGATCTTGCTGGTTATTTGGAGCACAGCAAAGATCACGTGATTTTATTGTTAGTTTTTTTTCCTTAAACTGCTGGAAACTCCAGAACCCCACCCAAGCTAATCCATTCTAAACAACTTAGGGCACTTAAGACTTTGGTAGTTGCTGTTTTCGTTTTCCTTCAAGTTTGAAAGTCTAACAGAAGCAGGCTTCCTGGTTCAAACCCGGCCAAGCTGACCGGGTGACCTTCAGTGAGTTTCCATTTCCACCATTCTCTTCTGCTTTCCCTGTCTCCCAAAGACAATGCAGACACTTTTGGGTTCTCCAGAGGATTTCTTTACTTTTAATTGTGACCTTTTCTCACTGCTGCTTGAACAACTTGTTATAAAGACAAATGCCAACATGTATATATAATGAGGATGTACTAATTTGTATATCTCTATTCTTAAAGCTGCAGAATCTGCTATCTCAATGCTGTCTTATGATAGAGGCGGGTGCTGATACAGAGGGCCCTGAAGGTACTGCATCTGAGTTCGCCTGAGCAGGTTTAATCTGCTAGAAACTATTCACTTGAGTGGCTTAATACAATGACTTACATAAAATAGAACTGGCAGGAAATTAGTTTGGATTTTCCCACTGAGTGGGTGGAGTGTTTCACACATACAT
Source organism: Dinomys branickii (assembly GCA_004027595.1). Taxonomy (NCBI): domain Eukaryota; kingdom Metazoa; phylum Chordata; class Mammalia; order Rodentia; family Dinomyidae; genus Dinomys; species Dinomys branickii. Next base: position 70,738 of record PVLD010007352.1, on the reverse strand, counting down.
TTTGAATTGAATCCAACTTTTTAGATTGATATGGAAAAAGCTATATTAAACTAAAAAAAAAGTCTTTGTACAGAAAGACAACCCTGATTAATTTATTAATAGAGAAAATAAAAGCAAAATCAATTTTTAAAAACCCCTAGTTTTAGCTATAGTTACACTTAGAATGTGTATGCAGGGATTTGAAGTAGTTTGTTTCTATTTCCTGTTGTTGATCTCTCATTAGTTTGGATGAAAATTTCGTTCTGTTGCATTTTGGTTATTATTGATGACGTCAGGATGAGGGAGGGGAAACTGGGTGCACCAATGAGATGGACCCACTCAATTCCAAGCCACATTAGAATAAATTCCATAAGTTTGAAGAGCTTAGAGTTCTATGAAAAATAAAAGTAGGTGGACTTCATAAGCTTTAGCTGTGTTATTGCTATGGTCTTAGCCTTTTCCTGACATGAATGGGCAGTGAAAAGTTAACTCCAAGAACTATAATTAAAAGAAAACAACTCAGGGGCTATGTATCACAGAATCTGTGTTTGGTAACTGCTTTCCATCACCTCTTTTTCTGGATTTTCTCACTACTACAAAGTTCATATACCATTCTTCATATACCATTCTTCAGCCTTGACTTGAGAATTGTGATCTCAAAGCTCCCTCTTGCTGGTGTTATGCGCACTGTTCTCTCGGAAGGTACCAAAGTTGTTCAGCTGGAAAATGTCACAACAGGAAGGTCATGTATTTGGTGGAGATGTTCATTAGATGTTAACTTTGTTTTATTTTTCTGTTTAAAAATGTTTTACTTCATACTTCATAAAAAAGTTTATATGTACAAGAGTCAAAGTAACTAGAAAGGCAGCTTTCAATCACAAGACAGTGATCCTTTAGACTCTCCTAGATGCTAACTTGGTGAATGGACTTCTTTTCTGACTTCTCTTTTCCTCCTTTCATGCTAAACATGAAAGGGTGTAGAGAAAAAAAGCATTGGACCATGGCCCAGAAGTTAGTTCCAAGCACAGGATTGCTGCTTTGGCATTCTGGGACAGCAGACAGGCCGTTTTGCTTTCTGAGCCACAGGTCCCTGCTTGTTCCCTTCCTGGCAACCTTCCGGGCTTGTAATGAGGCTCAAATGAGACTTATTGGAGGTGCTTTGCTGTTTGTGGGTGTGCTTTGCAGACTTGGGGCATTGGCATCCATACAGTGCTTGTTTTGTAAGATTAGCAACACGAACCTCATTTCCCATTCAAAGGACTGAAAAGTAGAGGCTGCAAACAATCACCATGGATTTCTGGGTATCTCCACTTTGGAAGTCTGGGAGGCCTTCTGACCTCCAGAGAGCAGACTCTAGAGGCAGGTGGACATGAAGAAAAAGCATCACTGCAGTGAGCTTTGCAGATCACTGCTGGCTCTGTGTGCCTCTCTATAAGCTGCAAAGTGAAGATGCTCTTTGCAAAATGCCTGATGCAGACTTCACCAAATACAGAATTGTAAGATATACTCACAAGCCGAGAGTAAATGCTATCAACAACAGGCCATAGTTGTAACAGGGAGCACATTTTAAAGTAAATAATGAAAAAAATTATCTTGGTTAAAAATATATATACGATGAATTGCAACAATGTACTAATGCTACAATCAAGAAATGCTGGCGAGGTGATTTGTTAGTGTTTTTATTTTTCGTTTTTTTGTTGTTTTTATTTTTTTGCGGTACTGGGGATTGAACTCAGGACCCTGCGCTTGCTAGGCAAGCACTTATTCCACTGAGCTACATCCCCAGCCCTGGTGAGGTGATTTGGAATGCAGTGTACAAACATTCATAGACTAAGGCTTAGGAGAACAAATGCAACATTATTTAATTCATATTATTCTCGTGAAATACTTTCAAGGATGGATTGTTTTTACCAAAAAACTTAAAAACTAAGGTTTTAAAATTCATTCTCCAAAAGGATTTTAAGAATTCTTTGAGACACTGAACCACTAACTATGACCTCATAGGCCTTGTAGTAATAAACAGATGCATATGAAATCTGCGTAACTTTGCAAAGAGTTAGGAATGTTCCTGTATTTTGGCTTTCTCCTTTCCTCAGTTTTTGTAAATAAAATACATAATCTTACAAAAAAAGAATTCTTTGATATTTAAACCTGCACATTTTGGAAACCTTTGTGTCTTGATTCATAACGATTACACTTTTGTAGGGTTTATTTATCTGATTCTTTGTCTGTTGTTTCGCTTTATCGGTGCTTTACTCATGTTCCTGACACACAGGTGCAGTTCTCCAACATCATTTTCATCAGTTTCATGAAATTCAGCATCTATTTGACTTGGGTTGTCAGATATCCACATCAGTAAAAATTTAAAACGCAATGGTCAGTTAAGCTAAGCAAGGAAAGTTGTTTGAGAGGACAAACAATTTTATGATTATTCAGTTTATCGATGAGTATCTTTGGGTAATGATAAATTTTCCCTTCCTTTATTACCATGAAATATGTTCCTTCACATGCTCATAAAGGTACTTGGGTAATGAAAACTCAAGTAAGATGGAATCCCTGATAATGCTTTTTTTGTTCTAACAAAGGAATTTAGCGTGTGTTGGTTCATTTGTAGTAGATTTAGTCTCAACTAAATTTACTCTCACATAAAGGACTAGCATTTGCTTTATCAACTCTCAGCCTGAATGAAGGGATAATAACTTTATCTAATAAAATCAATTTCATTAATATGGTTCCCTAAATCAGTGTCTCCGCACCTCTCTGTGTTGTTTTCTTTATAAATATGCTACCAACACATGGAAAATAATTTTATATTTAGCCACTTACTTACATTTAGTAACTCAACTTTAGTAACCTGTTTAGTAATGTCAAGTGAAGCTGAAAAGAGATGATTTACTGACTCTGTTGTTTCTACCACTAAACAGAAGAGTTTCTTTCTGTTAGGCAAAAAGCCAATAATTTAATCAAAAGTGCCATTAAGCATGAAAGATTAGGTGCTAATTTAGATTGGATGCACATTACTCCCCAAGGGTCCATACAGTGAAGTTGTGGATCCTAGGGTGGCAATGTTGGAAGGTAATGTGGACCTTTAAGAGGGGAGGCCTAGTGGGATACGCTATGTCTTACCTGAGAGAGACCCTCCCAGCAAACATGCCTCCCTCCACAAACAGCAGAAAGCGACTCAGCAAACACAACAGATGGCCATAAAGAAATTTAGGACAGGACATGCAATTTCCCCAGATCAGAAAATCCAGTACTATCTACACCCTTGCACTGATCATCCTGGGAACTTTGACCTCGAACATTCCACACATATTCCTTGTGATTATAACCACATCCCCAAACCCCGTAAAAACTTAACTTCTCCTCCAACCAGCTACTGAAATCCTTCATGGTCTCAGCCTGTGCGCACCCAGACAGCATAAATTCAGCGTTTTGCTCACAGAAAGCCCATGTGTCCAGGTGGTTCCATATTGGGACCAGAGCCCCAGGATAGGTTAATTCCTTCCTGGAGGGTCTTACACCCTATCTCAACCCCTTCTCCACTGAGGCCACCTGGTGACATTGATCCCAGATGTTGCTCCAGTGCTCCAGGAAGCTCTTGCCACTCCGTATCACTTCAGGGTGAGACCTTCTCTCTGCCCTCTCCTGCCTTCCCACCCTCCATCCATGGAGACAGAGAGTTTGCCCTATTTTCCATGCCTTTTAAACCTGGTCCTAGGCCCTGCCCAGGAAGGCTGACTTCCCTTGGTGGTCGATCAGTTGCAGTGGTGACCACCTTGGTCAGTCACTCACCCATGTCTCTGTTATGCCCCTGAGTCCCAAGTGGAGACATCCATTGTGGACCTTGTTACCCACTCTCATTTCATCACACTGGGTGTGACAATTAGCTCTCTCTGCTTTCCATGGGAAACATGCCTTCTTCTAGTCCCCGTTCCTTTTCCCTAGCTTGTCTCTTAAATAACTTCAAACCTCTTCTTCTCTGTCCAGATCTGAACTCCAAATGTCTAATATTTTTCTGCAACAGTACATGACCACAATACAAACCAGACAATGGCTCATGCTGGTCAGAAAATGGCACTTTTGATTTCTCTGTTCTACAGGATTTAGAAAATTACTGCTGGAGGCTGAGCAAACGGTCAAAGGTGCAGACATTCTTTCTCTGTAATATTCCCTCTTTAAGTGCCTCATGCAATTCCTCTCAAATCTTTTCTCTTTTCCGCCTGTCTGCACCCCTTTCACCAGATATAGACTCCTTTCTTATGACAGATTTAATTGAGCTCACTCTCCCCTGGCAGCTCCCTGCACCTCCTGCTGTGGCCAAAGCCAAGGCTACTCTCTGAGATTGGCATAGCTGCTTCCCCTTCTTTCCCAGAGCCTCCTGCCACTTCCAGTCAGTCCCCAAGCAAGCCCTCTACCACTGCTCTCCCGACCAAACCCTCTGTCTGTCTGACACCACGCCCTGAATCTGACTGGGGGCTGTGCCCGTATACCGTGCTCCCCCATCATACCCGCTCTGGAGTACAGCTTGGTCCCTTGACCCACGCCCTCTGTTCCTCAGTTCCCATTCTGGGAATCGTTTCCATGTTCCTTTCTCCTTGACAGCCTCTCCCAAGTGAGTCAGCGTCTGAGCTGCTTCTCCTCCAGTCGCGCCCAATATGTACAAAAAGTCCAGTACTCGGCTCAATTCTATAATCTCACCTGGGCAGATCTAAATGTTACCCTGAGCCCCATTCTCTCCCCAGTTGAATGGGAACAGGTGGTCCCCCTTGCCCAGGCTGATGGGGACGAACACAGATGCCTTCAGCCTGACCTTCCTGAAGGCGCTGCAGCTGTTCCTCTGGAAGACCCAAACTGAAACTGTCAGGTAGGAGCCCAAGATGTAGCCAACCAAGATTGAATGGTCCCTACCTAATAGAGGGATTTCACAGGGTGGCCCATAGTGTGGTTAGTATTGATAAGCTCAGAGAAACCACTCAGAACAGGGATGAAAATCCAGCCCAGTTTATGACTCACATGGCTACTGCCCTCAGGTGATTCACAGCATTACACCCAGAACAGCCAGAGGGACAACTAATCCTAAAGATGCATTTTATTAGCAAATCAGCACTAGACATTTGTAAAAAAAACCACAAAAGCAAAAAACCGAACAGAAATTGGAGGCTAGCCCTCAAACCTCCTAGCAGGAATTAATCAACTTGGCCTTCAAGGTTTTTAATAGCAGAGATGAAAATGCTTGAAAGCCGCACATTTCTGAGCAGCAGAAATGCTTGTCTCCACTATAAGACAGTCCCCAAACCCAACCACCAAGCTGACCACAAAAGGATCAGGAGAGCCCTTGATTCATGGCGTACCTCTAGGATCTTGGTTCAAGAGCTGCCAGAACAGTCACTGAGCTAGGGAATGTCTGTAGCTCAGGATTCCCCCTAAGCCCTGTCTCTCCTGCAGGGACACCACTGGAAGTCAGATAAGCCAACAACTGCCTCTGGCTCATAACCCCTGACTGGCTCCTTCCCAGATCTTGGCTTGGCAGCCAAAAACTAATGCCACCCAGAAGCCTTGGAGACCCCCGGACCATCTCGGATGCTGAACTTTAGGTATCTCTTACAGTGGAGAGTAAGTCCATCCTTTTTCACTATGCCCTGCACCCCTCCTCACAGCCAAGTCTCTTCTCCTTCACCAGGACAGACCCCTGCACTGCCAATCCCAGCAGTTAAGCTGGACCATCTTGCTTCAGGTCTTCCAGGGCCCCTACTGCTTTGGTCAGGCCCTTGCACATGATTTCCTTTCCTCTACCACTCCTCACCTTACACAGTATGTAGATGACTTCCATCTCCGCAGTCCCATCAGAGATTATCTCCCAGTTCTGCAACAAGCCCAAAAAGAAGTATGACATGCTGCTAACCTTCTCCTGCCTTCTCCTGATACTCACCCTTATGAGGACAGCCCAGCTAACAAACTGGTCTTGATTAAAGATTTAAACCCCTGTCCCTGCAGGCTAAGTGGACAGGACCTTTCTGAGTCGTCTATAGCACCCCAACAGCTCTTCATCAGCAAGGCTGCTCTGCAGTGAGCACACTGCTCCAGGAAAAAACTGCTCCCTGCTGACAGTTTGCTTGACCTCTCCTCCTTGTTGGAATTGCAAGTAATTTCCCCTACTTTCCCGAGTAGAGTAGTAAAGCACTCAGATTCAAAACAAGACACTCAAGTGCCTTGTCCCTACGTTTCCTGCTGCTTTACCCACCCCTTGTGCTCCGTCTGCTTTGATCTGACTTGGTGTCCCCCTTCAGCCTCCACACTGAGTCCTTCTTTGCCTGGATAGAAGATCTCCTTTTTCACGTGCTCCGTGTAACTTCTCCCCAGAAGAAATTGAATTGTTTTCCTTCTTTCTCATCCCTCTGTTCAGTGACTGGTAGAGAGGACTTTAAACACCCTGTGTTTCTAGTATACATTTGTCTGTGGGTTTTACTCTCAGTTCTGCAGGGACTCCAACTCAGTTGTCTTTTGCCTCAGGGATGGAATCATTTCCCATGCTCACACTCATTTTTGCCCTAGTTAGGCCCTTCCCCACTCCTTCTCTGTGCCCTCTGGCCCTGGTAGCCATCTTCCTTTCACCACACTCCATGGTTCAACCCTCACAGCCTCTTCCCACAGTCTCTAATTATCTCTCCAAGACCCTCGGTTAACTCCTTCCTTGATAAACTGGCCTAATCTTTCCTTAGCCAGGAATTTCTGGCTCTGTATTTCCATGTCTACAGCAACTTATAAGGCCATCCCAGTCCTTCCCAGGTCCAGGTCCTTATTAACCTCAAAAATCACCCCCAACACACCCCAGTACGACCTCCTTCCCCAGTGTTTCTCTCCCAGCTAGGCTGCCCGTGTTCCCCACTTGTCACACACAAAGTAGGCGTGAGAAACATCATCAACTTTCTTGCCCTACTCTGTATAGAACGAAAAAACAGGAGTTTCATGTCTGACCTGCGATAAACCCTCCCAGCAAACATGCCACCCTCCACAAACAGCAGAGAGCCACTAACGGGCCATGCTGCCCCAAGCAAACTGAACACACGGCCCTAAAGAAAATTTAGGACAAGATGTACAGTCTCCCTGGGCCAGAAAGTCAAGTATTATCTATACTCCTGTGCTGAACGTCCAAGGAACTTTGATGCCAAACATTCCACTCAAACTCCTTGAGATTATAACCACATCCCCAAAACCTATAAAAACTAACTTCTCCGGCCAGCTGTTGAAATCATTCATGATTAAAGCCTGTCTGCAGCCAGATGAAATAAATCCAGCCTTTTGGGCACATAAAGCCTGTGTGTCCAAGTGGTTTTCTCATGCACACTGATAACAGAAGGTCCATTGGTCACTGAAGGTGGTGCCATAGGGAAGGATTAAAGTAGTTCTCATGGAACAACTGATTTAATTCTCAGGAGATGGTTATAAAAAGAGCCAGCCTAGCCCCACCCTGTCTCTGGCTTCCTGTGTGAATGTGAACTCTTGTTCTCACGTGGACTCCTGCCTTAATGTCATCTGCCATTAAGTCCTCACCAGAGGCCAAACCAATGAGGCTACCTGACTTTGGACTTTCGGTCTTCAAAATTGTGAGCTAAATAAATCTTTTTTTTTCATTAAGTTAGCCAGCCTCTGGTATTTTGTTATAGCAATGCAAAAAAACCCAAATATACTGCAAAAAGATGTTTACAATATACATATAAATACAATATACATTCAATAAATTTATATATTTCAACTTAATTTTTAAAAACAAGCAAGACTTTAACAGGTCCTTCAGTTGAAGAGGATATTCAAAGGACCAGCAGATGAATGAAAAACTGTTCATCATCATTAATCATCCAGGAAAGGCAAATAAAAACTTCAGTGAGATGCTGCTATACCTGAGTTTAGTCAGATGGCTAAACTCAAAAGGACTGAAGCTGCATGTGTTGGTGAAGATGTGCTACACTGGAATTCATAAACTGCTGGTAGGAGTATAAGTTGTAAATCTGTTTTGAAACCCTTCTTGAAAGTATCTACTAAAGCTAAATGTATGTATACAGTATGACACAGAAATTCTACTCAGTATATAACCAACAGAAACAATATTGTTTTCCCTTATCTGTAATTTCATATCCATAGTTTCAATTACCCACAGTCACCTACAGTCTGGAAATATGAGGAGCACCACATTTTAAGAGATAACACATTCATACAGGTTTTATTGTAGCAAATTGCACTGACTATTCTGTTTTGTTCTTGTTAATTTCTTATGTGTGCAATTCATAAATTAAACTTTATCATAGGAATGTATGTATAGGGGCAAATAGAGAATATATGAAGTTCCATACTATTGGTAATCTCAGGCAGCCACTGGGAGTGTGATGGTTAATCTTGATTGTTAACCTGAGTAGATTGAGAAAGACCTAGGTGTGTCCACAGTGTTTGCAGAGACAACTGGATCTCAAGGGCTCTACCCTCCTCAGTGATCAGTTCATTGATGAGATGGTAACTTGATGCCGTTATTAGGAAGTATTGGAAACTTAAGGAAAAGTGCCTTACTGAAGAAAGTGGGTGATTGGTGTGTGAATTTGGAGACTCGATCTAGTCCCCTGCTCCTTTCTTCCTGCCTCTTGCCCTCTTACTCTGCTCCTGGCTGCTATGAGGTGAGCTGCTCTCTCCCTCCTGCTTTCTACCGCGGTGGTTCTGCCTTGCCACAGGCTTAAAACAGCAGAGCCAGCTGACCAGGACTGAAACTTCCAGAACTGCAAGCCAAAGTAAACCTCTCCGTGAAGCTGACTTACATCAGGTATTTTGTCACAGCTATACACAGCTGACTAATTGCAGGTCTTGGAACAAATCCCTTGTGGATAAGAGAGGAGAACTACAAATGTTTACCTTGCCCAAAAATAAAGGTATAAGAGCTTTTACAACTCCTTTATTAATTATAGCCCCAAACTGGGAACAATTCAATTAGTAGCATAGATGGCTACATTGTATTATATTTATACAATGGAATACTACATAGAAACAAAAATGAACAAACTAGTGGGATATGTATCAAGGTGGTAAAAAGAACTAGACACACTCTACAAGCTATAATTTAGAAAATGTTCCAAATAAGATGAAACTAACCAGCAATAACAGAAATGAGAACAAGTTATCTTGGGTTGTGTGATATTTTTTTTTATTTTAAAGAAAATAGTACCAAAAAAAAAAAAAAGAACAACAGCAAAATACAAACTAAACAAAGCAAGGACATTAAAAACGATATAGGGTTTCAAACCAAATGATAGGGATGAACAGTGGTTGTTACATTACATATTGTTATCTTCAATGAAGTTGTTCAGATTACCAGATGTAAGAATAGATTTATTGAGGGGAACAGCTAAGGGTTGAGTGGTATTGACCAGTGACACAAGTGAGCCTTCTGGGGTATTGCAGGTATTTCATAGCCATACCTTTAAGATTTATATATATTGCATGTAAATTACATATAAATTCTATATTATATGATCATATATAATTGAGTAAGGTAAATGCATAATGTAAATTTTACATTATATATCATATAATAAAAATTAGGAGTGAAAATTCTGTTGCTGAGGAATTATGTTGCTGTAACTTTGAATGCAAACATTTATATGTATTAGCAATATAGAATATTTTACTAGCATAAAAATAAGAAACTTCAGCTTTAAAGTGGCTAGATAGACACTTCACAAAATGTCAATAATGGGGTTGTGGGTTCCTTTTATTATCACTTTTATACTTTTGAGTTATTTTCCCAATTTTCTATGATAAGCATTCTTAATTTATAATTAGAAATAACGTGTGACCACTTTGTCACATATTCTAAAGCAGGTGGTAAAGTTAACTAAAATAGTACTAATTTAAATGCAGCAATTGATAATGTTAATATTTTTCCTTTTTATATACTTTTTTATTAAAGAAAAATTAAAAATTATGTCTCTCTGCTCTAATATGTCTCTGAGTAATCAATACTGAACATATACATATTTATTTCTTTTATTAAAACCATTTGCGTGGGCATAAGACCCTGGATTGAAGCCCTAACACTGCAAAAGCAAAAGATTTTTTGCAAAAGCACATCCTCTGGCTTTATTTGAAAGCAGCTCAGCCCGGTGCTGAGCCTTTGAGCCTAAGCGTGACTTCTTGAGTTTACAGACAACGTTCTGCCGTCTTCTGCTTCATGACTTCTGAGTTACCCTTTACTTAGCAGTTTCCTTTGAATTAGGGAAGATAATAACATCTCTATCAAAAAAGTCATAAAATGAAGTCTTTTTTATCCATTTCTGTGATATGTGATTAACTTGTATCTGTTAAATGTTTCTCGGAGTCTAGCAATATTACTCAGAATCTTGAAGCATAGTTTCCACTTAAAACTATTTGTCCTGAGCTCTCAAAAGCTGAATAGCACATCTTTACCAACTCATCTGCCAATCCACGTTATTAGTGTGATCATTAACGTACATTATATAGTTACTGTGCCCGCTCGAGGCAGGAAGAACAGCAGTGCTCCTTTCTGTTGGGAGCCGCTGAAGCTGGAAAATAGTGACACATGCGGGATGAAGCCGGCCTGAGAGCGCAGGAACTCCCCGGATTAAACAAGCCATTGTTACTTTGTGATCTGGTTGCTGGGCAGGGGGGCAGAAATTAACCAACCTCTCTGCAGGCTGTAAATAAAGGCTCTCCTGTTTTCGGGCTCCTGCTCGCCAGGTGAGAGGCGACTCCGCCTGGCCCTGGCTCTTGTCTCTGTCTTTGCTTTTCCCACCCGCACCATCGTCCCCTCCGCGGTGCAGCGAGAGGCCAACCGAGCTTCGCTACACCTTCTCGCGTATATGGTCATGGCGGCCCAGAGAAGTGAACTGAGCCGCTGAAGACACAGAGAAGGCCCGAGCAGAGCAGAGGCCTCTGCCCCACGGACCCTCAGTGTCTGCCCTGCCACATCACGTTGGCCTCAGTATGCACAGGCTCTTTCTTTCCGGGTGAGTTTAAACTTTAATTCCTGCACGGCCTCTCTGGTTTCTGCTCTGATCTAGGTGGTCAATCATCCGACCCTAATCTCCCATGTTCTTCTTGGTAACCAAACTTAGCTGCTTAGCGACTTTTCCAGCAGGCACGCTGGTGCCCCTGTTTGCTCTTTGCTAGAAGCACCTACCACCCTTCAAAACTGGTATTTGTCACCTGTGGGCTCTGGCGCTTCCTCTCTGCTTCCTCCTTCTAAAATAGTGGCACATTTCCTGCATTAACTGCACGAGAGCTCCTCTTTTATATTCTAATGAGCCTTTGTTACTCCTTTCAGAACTCCCATAATGGTCAGTTTTGCACTTCTGTCATTTAGGTACTTGCTTCTCCTCCCTGTTTTCTTCTGTTATTTGTTTTAAAAACTCTTAAACTACCCTACAAATAAAAATAGGACATGCTTAACAGATACAAATGATTGAGTTAATGATGTAGCGGGCAAATAAATGTATATTTTAAAATATTTATTTACAAAACAACCTTGGGAGTACATGACCTAATGTGCTCAAGTACTTCCCTTTGTCTGGATGTTTGAATGCAGTAACTGGCTTGCGGAGCCTACCTGCATTTCATTTATGAAAAAAAAATTGACTTTATTTTAAAAGGAGGATTCCTATTTTACTGTCCTTGAGTTTGATCTCATTAATATAATAGAAATGACTCCTAGGGACCAAGAGATGGGGTACTCATAGACAATTTCCTGCATGTCAAACAGCAGAGAGGAAGGGCTGGAGCCTACTAGTGTCAGATCTACAGCCAACCTTTCCCAAGTGGGTCAGGGTGCTCCTGCCCAGGGCAACATCGTGTTTAGCTGATTTGTTTCAAACTCCTCAACATGATTAAAGAAATTGCCGGAAAAAAGGATATGGCATAATAGATTATATTACCTAATGCAAATGTGATTCTAGAAGTTGTATGAAATGTCCATTTCACTTTATAAACGTTCTTACTTTCATTTTAACTATTATTTAGATCAAACTGTGATGTTAGTACTTCAAACACTGCATGTTCCTATGTTATGTTTGTTGACTCTGAGACACACTGAACCTTCATGGGGTCTCTGGCACACTGAACCTGTAGGCCAGGCCAAGGCGGAAATAGGACGTAGCCCTCCACCCACACACAACAACGTGTTCCCTCTTGTTTACAGCACTCTTTCTCAATCAGGTCGTGCCAGTTGGAGGACCAAAATAAACCATAAGGTTGAGGCATAAAGGGTATTTTAATCTGGATACATAGAACTTCATGTGCTGTTTGGGCCACAAATGTATTACGGCCCCAATGAAAAGAACAAATGCTGACCATGAGGGCAGATAGAACATTGATTATTACATTATCTTGTTGTTCTACTCCCTCTGAGCAAAACTGGGACAATAATCCAAGCTTGATTATAACTGACCTGGCTATGGACTCGGCCGTAGACATCAATCCTGAGGGTAGCAGCACAAAACACATGTAGGCAATAGGGCTGGACCCAGTGAGGTCATAAGCAGTGAATGTTGTCTGGCAGGGACCCTGCTCTCCTATTTTTATACTATTTCCCTCATTTTCAGGCCAGCTTTCATTACACACCTCCTTTTTCTATATTCCCTTAACATACTTTATTCCTGTCAAAATTTAAAACTGAGTTATATGGTGAAGTTAATAAGTTAATGTTAATGTTTTACTCTTTGGTGTGTATATGGCTTTTAAACTAAGATGGTGCCCAGCATAGGGAGATACATCCTATGACTTGTGTTTAGTTCTGTCTCTACCAATCATCAGCTAGTAATTAACTTTTCTGAGTCTCAGTTACTCACCTGTAAAATCAGGGCAATAAAAATTACTTCTAAACTGTCAGTGAGAATAGAGCAGGAACTTCTGTTAAAAGAAAGAAAAGAAAATGCTTAGGTAAGCCGGGTGGAGTAGCACGTGCCTTTAATCCCAGCCACTTAGGAGGCAGAGGCAGGAGGATCATAATGCCAAGGCTGGCCTGGACATCTTAGCAAGACTCAGCCTCAAAGTAAAGTTTAAAAAGTGGCAGGGTAGAGCTCAGTGGTAGAGATCTTGGCTAGTTTGTATGAGGCTCCTTTTCATTTCCCAGAACCACTTAAAAAAAAAAAAAGTTGGGTAGGACTTGTAGTTTCCGGTTTGGCATGTAACAAGCTTGGAAGTTGTCACTGTATCCTAACAAATAACTTTAAATATCAGCAACTCCTCTTAAAACCACACAAAAAAAGGGATGACGCCGGGTGTACTGCTGCCCCCAAGATGGGAGAAACCAATTAGGCAAACAGAGAATCACAACTTGCCAGAGAGGAACCTACAAGTAGCCATCTATGCCAGAATCAGTGTCAGAGTAGGGAAAGTTGAACTGTAGTACTTGGTGAAATTGCGGGAGTGTCTGTGTGGACGACTCTGCGGAGTACAACCTCCAGAGAGAACTTGTTATGGAGGCCCTCACCCCACGCCTATCCAGTGATGAAAAGACATGGGGGCAATTTACCTAAAAAGCCTATCTAGTGTATGGCTGGAAATACATGACATTCTGGACAAGGGAAAATCATGGAAATGGTAAAAAGATAGGTACTGCCAGGGATTAGTGGTGAGTGTGGAATGAATATGCAGGCCATGGAGGACTTTCTAGGGCAGTGAAACTATTCTGTGTAATACTGTAACGGTGGCTCCAGGTCATTGTACATCTGTCCAAACCTGTAGAGTGTACAACACCAAGCGTGATCCCTATGTGGACTTTGGATTTTGCACGATAGTGATGTGTTAATGTAGGTTCATCACCAATGTATCACCCTAATAGGAGGTGTTGGTAACAGGAGAGGCTGAACATGTGGTGGGAGCAGGAATATTGGAGAAATCTCTGAACCATCTGCTTAATATTGCTGAGAATCTAAAGTTGCTCTATAAAAACAAAGTCTCTTTTCAAACAAACTTTGGTAAAACAAGGATTGTGCGAAGCAGCTGTAGTTACTTTCATAACAACATCATTGTCATTAGCTTTTCCGTTCTCCAAGTCCTTATATTGTAAGCTCCTGGAGGGCAGGGACTGTGCTTTGCTTACTGTTGGATCCCTCACACATGGACACTATGTCAGGCATTAACAAGGGTGCAACAATGCTTATTAAGTGCACGGATAAATGTTAGAATGGCAGAATGGGGAAAGGAGGTATTTTGAGATCCAAAACCTTCCTGATTGTATCATGCTTATCTATGTCTTGTCTCTTCTTTTTTTTTTGCGGTACTGGGGATCGAACCCAGGACCCTGCGCTTGCTAGGCAAGTGCTTATTCCACTGAGCTATATCCCCAGCCCCTATCTTGTCTCTTCTTGGACAGTGTTCACTGGCCACAGAAATGAAGCACAATTATTTTTCTTAACTGATCATTAAACTGACAGTCCACAGAAAGGCTTCATCTATATAAATGTTGGGATTCTAGCTTGAGATTCTGCGTTGCCCTCAGAGATGCAAAATTAGTGCTCAGAAGTAGGCAGGACATATTGTTATAATTCATATTTGAAAGGACAGGTTTGTAGTGTAGTTTTAGTTATTGAGTTTATGGACTTTAACCAGGGTAACCAACCACTGGACACAGATGTAATGGAACTACACGTGATTTCTTGTGAGTGCTATCTGAAATTAAACATCACTTCCATTATTTTTTAAGTGAAACTATTTCACAGAGAACAGAGAGCTACAGTTTGTCTGTGTGAAATGGACATGCACAATTTGTACTTCTCCTACTCTCTGTACTGTTATGCCCTAGGCTGCAAAAGTACTAGCAGCTGGGCTCAGTCTACAGATGCTACATGCTGACTACCTTCCATTGCACTACAGTTCCACCCTACGTGCCCAGAGACTTGGATATGGAAATATGTGAAGGGTTCTCTCACTTCCCACTCTGAACGTGGTACACACAGGTAGAGTGGAGAGCAGTAGGAGAAAGACATTTGATATTAGTACTTTATCCATGCAGAGGATACAGCTGATGTGAAGCTTCACTGCACATCATCCTCTCAGAGTGGCAATTACTCCCCTCTGTCTTATGGTCTGTGGACCGTACTGGTCCTACATAGGATGACAGCTCCCCACTGCTTCTCGGTCTACAGCCTGTTCTGTTTCTTGCTGGTTTCTTAAACCCTGCTCACATCTTTGCACAGAGCCCCTTTATTAAATGCTCCTTGAATAAATCACTTTGTGCTTGCCCTGTCTTTCCTGGTAGCACCTGACTGATGTACCTCACATGTAGAGAGACTATAACACACCTACAAGTTATTTTTCTATTGTAAATCCTTAAAACTTGGCAAAGGCCAGAAGGGAAACCATTTTATATCCACTTCTGTGAATAATTCATCTGCTTCTGGGTGACGTTTTGATAACTCTAACTTATTTGATACATATGTACATACGTTCTTTCAGTCCTGTCTAGGAGACGCATTATCATCGGTAGCAGTGTCACACAACACAGGCTCTCCTCACAATATTTTCAGGGCCAGTAGCAATAACATCACTTTTGAGACCTTCTTAAAATGTAAATGATTTTTGAGTTCTGTCCTTGACCACCTTTAGGAGTGAAGGTTCTGTCTGTGTTTTAGCCCACATCACAGAGAAGTCTGATGCACACTAAAGGCTAAACCTCGCTGATGCACATACAGCCACGTCATCGTTTTAACGTGAGGAGCTTCACCCTCCTCACACCCAGCCCCTAACCCATACAGAGGATTTTTTCCTTCTTGACCCAGTAGTTCTCAAACAGGCATGTATCCAAGCATCAGAATAAACCATTGGGTTCCTTCACATGCCCGATACCCGGGCCCCACACAGGATTTGCTGGACTCCTGAGCATCTCTGAGGCAGCAGCTCATGCCTGAGAACCTCTAATTATTCCATCAGCTAAGGCTGTGAGAAACTATGAAGCTGCAGGAAGAATGCGCACTGCCTGAGGCGTGAGCTTGACCACAGCTGGGGCACCTTGGGACTGAATGTCAGGTTGTTAGACCAGAGAGAGATGGTTTGCTTCTGTATGGAGTTGCTTCTTGTTCGTGGAAAATGTGGATGCAGATGAAAGTAAGATTTTTGAATCATGTTTTTACCCACCTGGCCACTTATGCTCTATTTCTTAGAGGCACTACTGCCATCCAGAGCTCTGGCTGAGTGGGCATGTAATACAAATAACTCAGACCGCACGCGACCGCATCCAACCTGCTTCACTGGCTGGCTAGCAATCCATCAGATTCCCCATTTCAGAAATGTGCTGAGGTGGGAAGAGAGTGAGTTTGAGGCCAGAATGCACTACATAGTGAGATCCTGTGAGGAAGAGAGAAAGAGAGCGGAGAGCAGGGGGAGGAGAGAGAAGAGGCGAAGAGACGAGGGGAAGAGAAAGGGGAAAAGGTCGACGGGAGGAAGAGAGCACAGCGGACCTCACTGCTCACGTGGCTGGCTGACCGGAAGCATCAGGGCGTGATTGGATGCTTAACAGAGAACTGAATCTCTGGATCACATGGACCTAACAAATTGGAACCTGCGTCTTTACATCCTCGGGTGATTCATGCGTGGATCAATATTTAAGAAACATCCTTATTAGAGAGCTTACAGGCTACAATTTACCCCTGCCCCAAACTGGTGGTCATGTCTGATCCTACAAAAGCATTGCAACCTGGCAAAGCAAGACGAGAAAACAAGTTCGTTGGATATTTGGGGAGATAAAAAGAAAGAAACAGCCATTAGATAAACAGAGAAACTAAACACATAGCATGGATGAATTTTCTTGAATTTTCTGTACCAAGCTCTCCAAGGGAAGGCTTCTTCCCATTTTCTATACTGGTGTCCAGGAGATTTCTGGCAGTTTCCTTACAATAACCTCTCTCTTTCCTTTAGCATCAGTGAATGTCTGCTTCTTACGAGAGATAACTTGCAAAGAGATGAAGTGTGCCATGACTAAAATAAAATTAAAATATTTTGAGTCATGTTGTAGATATTGTACAGTGTATTCTTTATGGATAAATTGGTTTTCTTTCCCATTTAAAAATATTAAATAATACATAGCCATTATAAAAATAAAATATTTCAGAGCGGAGCAAATTGTGTGCGGGGAGATTAAATCTTTCTTTTCTAGGATCTTTGTTATCATTTCCCAGCGGTAACCAGTGTAAAAGTTTTTATATAACCTTTAATAATTTTCCTGTGTACTTATGTTCCTTTCTTCCCCTTCGCACCAATATGAAAAAACAAAAGTAAATCATCTTATTATCACCGACCCTGGAGGAACATCTTTAATATTATGTACCATTTGTTTAACTCAGAGGTCTAAAAAATGCCCTTATTAAGCTTTATTTTTAAAAGTCTTCCAGGAAAACAATAAAACAAGCATTAGTCCTTTCATAGATTTAATGTATGGCTACACTGCGGTTTAAAGTTAAGTGCTTGGATCTCATGGAGTTCATTACCTAAACAGAAATGTGACAGTTTCTGTTGTCTTTGCTTTAGTATAATTGACATGATTCATTAAGCCACATGTAGAAATTTTCTTCTAGAATTCAAGGCAAGAGAAAGTCCATCACCCAAGAAACAGCAAAACATCTTGTGAAATGAAGGCTGAATCATTGGCGATGTTTTCACTTTCTGCCTTGGCTGCCAGGTGCTCAGAGCAGAGCAGGTGCCAGCTGGCTGTAAGACACTGCGTTTATGTCACTATTCCATTGTGGTTTTTGTTTAACTATAAGCTGCTTCAAGTACTTCTGTGGAATAAGGAAGAGATGTAGATCAGTAAAACCTTTAACATGAGAACAGCAAGTACCACCAAAGATTTCCACAAATGTACTGAGATATTTTCTGTTTACTTCTGTGCCATGTGAGTTGAATTTTTTTTGGCAGGACTGGGGACCAAACTCAGGACCTTGCCCTTGCCAAGCAGGCACTTATTCTACTGAGCTACATCTCCGCTGCGCCATGTGAGTTGAATGGTGAGCTTTTCCCTTCAGTTATGGAAGCTGCACATCTCACTTTAAAGTATGGCAGTGTCTCTGCTGAGTGTTGTGTTCACTGACTGCGTGCTGGGGCTCTTGAAGGCCATCTGCCCCTGCCTCTCGTTCCATTTTCAGAGCAGTGCTGGCTGCGTGGGATTTGCCACCTGCACAAACCTTAATCTTCTTTAAATCAAATCTTAATCCTAACCCTTTTACTAAAAAGATGCAGGTCCTATACTTCCTGCTGTACTACATGGCCCTACAAAGAGGCCAAGCGGCATTCTTCTGCCAGCTTTTCTCCAAATGCATGACAAATGCCTACCTTGAATAAAAACATGTCAAGAAAAAAGGAAAAAACACTGGTGAGCAGAGAAATGAGTCATGTTTTCACAAAGGATCGCCGTGAGTCCTGTTTTGTTTGCCATTTTCTTTCAGGTATTCACGAAGATTTTACATTTTCTCTATTAAAAATAAAGCCCCCAATTTAATTTATTTTGCGGTGAAGTATGACATGACCTTTTATTTACCGTTTATATAAATCAAAAGCAAAGAAAAAGAAAAAGCTATAGGGAAACCTTTTCTTTTTTACAGATCTCCATGAACTAGAGCAGTTAGAGAATGGCTGATGCCATCGACTCTCGCGCACCCTCTGCTGGCCAGTGTTGCGAACGCCACTATAGTAGAAAGTCCTGTAGTAGAACTCTACTGTAATAGAAAAAAACATGAGGGGCACCCAGAAAGTTTTAAGAATATCAATAAGAAAATACATATAATACTATCATGCATAATTTTATACATCATGAAAAGAAAACTATGATTTTATTGTGGCTTCATAAGAACAATCATGTGCCCAGTTGCTCAGCAAAATGCTTGTGGTAATGTGTCAGGCATAGGGGTCATTTAGGTGAAGTTAATATTCCCTTATCAAGTGTCTTGGTTTTGGGGGGAGGCAGACCCTTCAGCAGGCAGTGACCCAACCATGTGTCAAGTGCAATGAGGGACCAGAGTAACAACTAATCATCTTCAAAAGAGAGCAGTTACAAAACTCAGGAGGCTGAGGCAGGAGGACATCATGAGTTTGAGCCAAGACTGGGCTGTATAGTGAGTTCGGGGCCAGCCTGGACTACATAACAAGACTCTGTCTCAAAAAATAAAACAAACAAAAAATTCACTTGAGTTTAAGGCCTCTCATTTGCACAGCCTTTTTTCGTAGAACTGAAGTGACCCATTCATGAGTATGAAAGATTAATACTGGGGTGCTGGGGTTATAGTTTATGGGAGAATGCTTGCTCTGCATGCATGAGGCCCTGGCTCTGACCCTAATACCATGAAAAGGGAAGAAAACAATTACTAGTTTTTAAAATATATACAAAGATCAAAACACCTTTTACCTGCAGCTAGTTTTTATTACTCTCCCAACTCCAGCTTTTCTTCAACTCATGATTGCTCCCATGTCAGATGGTTTGGCTGGCTGCAGGCATTTTGGGCATCACATCAAGGGAAACTTGAGCTAGGAATGCATTTAGCATTGATTTAATGACAATATTTATGTGATTTGTGCCTCTTCCCTTAAGTTATTGCTGGCTTGGCCAGGAGAGGGAGTTTCTAAGGATACCCACTCACACACCTCCCTGAGGTCAGTCAGAGTCAGAAGCACTGCCACACAAACTTATTCTTTGGCATAGAGCACCAGAAATTTGAAGAAGATGGAAGAATACCAAGGTTAGGAATGTGGAGGGCCCAAAATAATCTGTGAGAAATTCTCCAAATCATCAGCCACATAAAAAATTAAGTTTTTGTTATGGTTGATACACTGTGTCAACTTGGGGAGTCTAGAGGTTTGGCCGAGTGATTCAGCAGGAGGCCAGGGTGCTTACCTTGTACACATCCTGAACCTGTGGAAGAGGAGGGCATGGACATTGTGTGAGAGCTACACGCCCCTTGTGTGGGGGTAGGCTGTTTACAATGTAAGGGAGAAAAAGAGGTTGCTTGCAGCCATTCCTTCCTTTTGCTGTGGTTGTTTTTGCTGTGCTCTGCTGCCATGAAGTTTGCCCTCTGCCATGTGCCACTCTGCCTCTGAAGCAGCCAAGTATGGACTGAAGCCTCCACAAACTGTAAGCTAAATAAACCTTTCCTTCCTTTATTTTGGGTGTTGGGTATTTTGTCTCAACAACAAGAATAAAGTAACCAAGACAGTTTTCATTCTAACCAATGACTGATCAAAATGCAAGTTGTCTTCTGGCAAGAGCCATGGTACATTAAAATAGCCTTATGTTCTCTACCAATGCTGTCATTAAAAAGTTATGTTTGTTCCCTTCCCTTTGACAGTGGGCTGGTTTAGTGATTTGCTTTGAAGAAGGTGACGCTGGGTAACATCCAGATCTGGGCCTTAGATACAATGCTTCCAGCTTTTGTGCACTTCGAAGGCTCTATCATGGTATCCAGAGGGCGTGCTCTTAAAATCCCAGTTCAGAAGGAAAAGCTACGTGCAGAGAACAGAGCAGCTAGCTCTAGTAGCTAGCGAAACTGGCCTGCAGAGTCCTCCTGGGTGTTCTAACCCAGTGGAATGCTGTGATTGGTGGCTCCATTGAGCACTGTTTCACAGAGGATCCACCAAGCTAAGCAGTACGCCCAGAACACTGATAACAAATGACTATTCTAAATTATGAATTTCAGAATATTTCATCACTCAGCGACAGATAACCCAAACAATGTCAAGGATGTACACTTCTAAACTAACTCTTGGTGTATGGATATGGGTATGTATGAAATACAATCTTACAATGTCTGTATTTGTCAGCTTTCTAAACTATTGTTTTGTTTGGGTCAGAACAAAAAGAAAATATAGGTAAAGGGCCACAAGGAGTTTCTCCCAGACAGGACAGACTCGACTGTATTTATAGAGTGAAGAGGAATGAGTGACCTTTAAACGTATAGGAGTGAGGGGAAACTGCAGCAAATTTTGGATGAGCCGATAATGAATTTAAGAACACAAAAGGCTTTGTCCAGGAGGATGAGAGTGTGGAAATGAAGTAGGTAGGAAAGATGTTGCTTAGCTTAGCAAACCGTTACCTTAAGGTAGCTTGCTTACCTAAAATAGCTAATCTGTGGCCAAGGAAAATGAATTTATTTGAGATTATGTATTTATGAGAGGTTCTCACTGAGTAGCCCAGGCTGGCCTCAAACTCATGATTCTCCTTCTTCAACCATCTAAATGCTAGGATTACAAGCACATGTACCATGGCCAGCCCTTTATTTCTTGGCTTTGTGAATTGAACTGGAATAAGAACATAGCATTTGTTTCTCTGCTAAAATAATGATAATGATAACAACAGAAAGATTTGAAGGCAACATCCTAAAGGTGACAGAATTTCATTGTCTCATTAAACATTCTCCAATGTTTGCAGTTGACCTCTGTGGAATATGTATGAAGGTGTGAGATGGGTCATTTCTTTTGCAGCAGTGGGCAATAGTTTATTCACCACAGCAAAAATCTTCAATATATATTAAGAAAAATGAAAAACAGACAAGTTTTGGGAGAAAAATAATCTTCATTCAAAAACGATTTTTGGCTTTAAAATTTGGCAGTTAAATGCAGGGCTTAAATTGTTGAAAATGTAATTTTGCTTGGAAATATTTAGTTGTTTTTAAGTTACTATATTTGACATGAATTTAAATTACTTCTAGAAGACACACATGAAAAAGCACACCACGATTCTTAGAAGCTAAGATTTTCTCGGTGGAATCGATTATTCCAAAGCACTTTTTTGCAAGTCTATTACGCGCTCTACTCTCAGTGCTGAGGAAGCAGAAATGACAAGACAGGCAGCGTCCCTGTCGCATGGAACTTACAAAACAAACCCCAAGCATCACTCAATGAATACGATTGCAGACAGAGAAGTGAGAGGGCGGACCGCAGGCGCGAGAGCAGGTCTGGAGAGGGCAGGGCTGCAGGGACGGCGCTGTGGAAGCGGTGGGCGCTGGCGAGGGCGGGCGAGTCTGGCCGAGCGGGTGTCCTTCTCCGAGGGGCCCTGGATGGGAAACACGAACACTAAGAGCCCGAGAAAGTCCGGGCGAAGAGCCCCCGCACAGGAAACGTGTGCAAATGACGTCGGCCCTCTCGTTCTCTGATGACGCTGGACAACGTCCTGGGTGATGGAACTGAGCGACCCATGTGCGCCTAAACAGAAAGCATATGGACGTCGCCGGTCTTTTGGGTTTGGGTAAGCTGGCACTGAAACAGGTATCAGTGGTGAATCACTGCTTGGTGACGAAAAGACAGCTGGAAAACTCCAGTGCGCAGCAGAGGCCGGCGGGGATGTAGGGTATAGAGAGCAAAAGAAAGAGGGCAGGGTCTCAAATAGGAACCAGAAAATGCAGTGAGGGCAAGTGAAAGAGGCGCGTTCCCACGTGGAGCCATTTTATTTTCCAACAAGATTCCAAACAAGGGGATGCCTTCCATCTCCACGTTGGATTTTCATTTTACAAAATACATTTGCTCCTAAAATCCTTCATAAAACCTGCCTTTCCCTCTGCTGTGGGAAACAGGCAAAAAGTCAAAGGTTAAAAGGTCATGCATGAAACATTATATCCACCCAGATAGTTATACAATAATCTTAACTTCTTCACAGGTTAATGATAAAACACTCAGATTAATTTACACTTCACTATATTTTACAGCACTTCAGGTTTTTTCTTCATATGTTAACGTTCCTGTTTCACAGACAACAATACTATAAAAAGATCATCAACTTTTTCATAAAATATTAAGTCAAAACAAAGAGATGCACTAAAAAGAACTGCAGAGCACAAACATTTTCATAGGAATAAAAGCAAAAACAATCAACTCAAGTTATTTCGTCAGAAACAGTGGCTGACCCTTTCTCTTCCACTCCCTTTTCAACTGAGAGCTCTTCCAAAATTTGAAATCATTTGTTGTCTGTAACTACAACAAAATTTGGCTAAAATTCTGGGGGAAATGTTCCTTTTTAAAGGAACTCTAAAAGCCAGGCATGGTGGTGTACACCTGTAATCCCAGCACTCGGGAGGCTGAGGCAGGAGGATCACAGTGAGTTCAAGGGCAGCCTGAGCTACAAAGTGAGTTCAAGGGCAGCCTGAACTGCATAGTGAAACTCTGCCTCAAAAAGACAAAAAATAAAACAAACAAACAAACAAACAAACAAACAAATAAATAAAGGAACTCTCATTTTACATGTCCTCTTTCTTAGAGGTAGAAAAACTCAAATTAAGATTCTTTCAGTGGTGTCAAAGACAAGTAACAGGGCTACCGTACTCAGTGGGATAGCACTTGCCAGGCATGCTGAGGTCCTGGGTTCCATCACAAGTACCCCGCTAAAACAGTGTCGTGAGGAAGGTAGCTATCATAGAATAAGCATTAAACTTTGGTTTCTTAGGAAAATAAATCTTCACTGATACATGTGTCTATGTACATGAAATTACAACCTAACAAAAGAAATCACCAATACAATTTGTCCAGCCTGAGAAACTGGTTGGGATTTATGGCTAGAAGAGAACTCAAAGATCAGGTACCTCAGCTCTCCGATTTTAGAGGAAAGGGAGAGGAGACCCAGACATGATAAATGACTCACCTAAGTTCACTGGCAAGGTAGCTGGCATGATTATTCTCATCCACACACAGTTGCACACACATATACACGTGTTTGCATTTACCTGTGTTACGCACACAAATACTGCTATCTCTTATAATAGATGAAACGTAAGTATGCAAACTTTCATCTGTTACCTCACGGCTAGACAGGGAAATGCCCATCCTTTAAAGCAGTGGAAAGTTCTCCTTTCTGTCTGTGTGCACCTGTACCGCTGCTCTCTGCACGCCATAAAAGTGGTACGGATGGGGTGAAGTGGGAGGGGCAGGGCGGAGTGCAGCGTGCTCAACCCAGATCAGGACTGAAGTTTCCCATTCTGCCAAAAATGCTCCCTCTGGCAGTGCAGACTACATGATGGCAGGCTTGGGAAAATGAGGAGTGCAGGCAGCAGTCGGCAGTGTCTGTCTGCCCCTCACGCAGAAGACTCTGAGCAAGGTCCTCTGGCCATAAAGAACAGAGAGGGGCAGTGTGTCTTGACTAATGCGTTAAACTACAGGTTGAGTATCTCTTCTTTGAAATGCTTGGGACCAGAAGCATTTGGGGTTTTTCTGGAATTTGGACTATTAGTGCATGGATAATGAAATAACTTAGTGATAGGACCCAAATCTAAACAGGAAATTAATCTATGTTTTACATATACTCATATGTGAAGCTTATATAGGCCGAAGGTAAGTTTACACAATATTTTTAATTTTGTACATGAAACAAATTTTCATAGTATGAGCTGAACATGGTGGCTCATACCTGTAATCCCAGCTACTTGGGAGGCTGAGGCAGGATTGTGAGTTTGAGGCCAGTCTATGCAATTTGATGAGAATCTGCCTCAAAAGAAAAAATAAAAAGGGCTGAGGATGCAGCAAGGTGGTAGAGCACCCGCCTCTCACACACGAGGCCCTGGGTTCAATAATCAGCACTGCAAAAGTGCAATGAAAAAAATCTTCATAGTGTAGAATTTTCCATTTGTGGCATCATGTTAGCACTTAAAGTTTCAGATTTTGGAGCATGGCAGAGTTTGGATAAGGGATGCTCAACCGGCATAAACTCAGATAATTTTATTAGGTGCAGAATTTCTAATTATTTTATCTTATATATGCATATAAATATCAAAATATTTCCTATTATGTAATACTATTAATAGCTAGTTTATCTCTTTCCATAAAATTACATGTGCATATAATTTGAAGGTAGTTTTAAAAATACCATTCCTTTTAATATTTATTACAGATGTTTTTCAGGAAAATCCTAAATCTAGCTATATATAGTAACATCAAATAACTTAAAAAAATAAACAATATATTTTACCAAAATAGTCACATTTTAAAGCCATATAAGTGAAAAAGTTGAGTTTTTAAGAATAGATTAGGCCTTCTAAAGGTATTTTTTCATTAGGGAACAGTATTTTAAATTAACCCTAAATATACTTTATTTCCTGACTATATCAAATATATGCACACTGCTCTTGTTTCCTCTATCTGCTTTTTACTTATTTCACAGTGGAAAATTTATTCTAAATCTAAATAAATTTGTTCCCAAAATATTGCCTCCAGGAGACAATGTAGCCAAACATTAACAAAAGCTTAATAATTATATGCATCCAGTGCATGCAGCCTCCTATTTTCTAATAATAGTAGTACAAGTAACGTTCAAGTATCATTAAAGGGAGCTGGTCTTAAAGATAGCTATCTCATAAAGTTAACACTCTAGGGGAAGAAAATCTTTGAGGAACCTGTCTTGCTAGGAAGCCATTGCTGAAATTCCCATAGGAAACAAAGCCATCTACAGAGAACGGAGGGCACTCGGTTCCCAGCACGGAGCTGAAAGTGCACAAATTACACACCACTCTGAACCCAAAGTCGGCTCTAGCAAGTCCAAGAGCTCCTGTTTTCTCAGCTCTTCGAAGGTCATCCCATCACCCACAACTGCAAACACGTCTTCTGAAAAGACTGTCTTGAGGGAGGCGGGATCAAGCCTATTTCCAGCCCTGCTCCTGGGTTTTGCAGCTGTGGAACTTGGGTAGTAGTTGGTTAAAACAAAGAACCGAGCATGGCTCACTTTGGAAACCAAGTTCAGGTATTCTTCCACTTGCTTGAATGCACTTCTGAAAACTTGATTATCATAAAGTCTGCAGAGAACAGAGAATCCAAGCATCACAAATATCACGGGAGAGGGGTTAAGCAACTAAGAATTCCATGTCTTTGCAAAGCAGATGCAGGAGATCAAGAAGGGCTTGAGCTTCTAGGAAGTTTTGTTCCTTCACAGGTTTTGATCCAGCCACTTGATATAACTATTCCTAGTCCGCATGCCCACTGAGAAGTTGGTAGGCCAGCTTGTGAAAATCATGCACCCATGGAAGCCGTCCTCAAAGTGATCGAGTGTCACCTCCACACCCACGCGCTCCAGGCGCTTGGCGTACATGATCCCATCATCTCTCAGCACGTCGTGCTCACACGTCAGAATGTAGGTCTTCGGGAGGTGCTGGAGCACGTCATGGTCTGCGATGAGTGGGGACGAGCGGGCATCTAGCAACTGAGGGATCTCCTGCACAATCCTGGCACTGCCCGTGGTCTGCACAACAGGCTTGTAGTTCTTTGTGATGGACGCAGGCAACAGGGATGTCCAGTTGAGACGGGCCCTAAGGGCAGCAGCCTCTTCTACCTCCAGAGAAGTGTGATTATTAATGATCATCGCCTGCACAAAGTCGTAGCTGCCTTTGAAGTAGTCCACCCAGTACTTTACCATGACATAGCGGGGCAGGATCGGGGTGTTCACGTTTTGTTGGTAAGAGGGTGTGTTAAAATCTAATGCTTGCAGGACTGGATAGATTAATGCTTGCAGTTTGAGCTTATTCCTTAGGTTGGCATCTTGACTGAACTGAAAAAGAAACAGATCATTTTGTTTTGTGTGATTCCTTTCCCAGAAAGGACACCCTATGGGGTAGCTTCATGTATTGCTTCGAGTCAAACGAATACATTTTACATTTCTACCAGGCATGGTATCAAGTAATATCGTTTAAAAATAAACAATTCTGCATCACTGCTACTCTATTAAGTTCCTGGGTATTTATTAACAAAACCATGCTGCTTGTAATTCATAGCTTTGAGTGAACCCAGGGTCCATGACCTCTGAGGTCTTAACTCCCATTAACACTACTTGTATCTACCCTTTGGCACTTAGCACACATCCACCCTGGTAGATATTATGGGTGAATAATCTATGAACCTCATTTAACTTGATTTTGTACAAAGCTGGAGAAGGCAATAGCTCCCTCGGGAGAAGAAAACAAAGCTTGCTCTTGCAGAGGAGCAGGGTAGTAAAGCTGAATGAACTGATGACAAGCCTCTGAAGGGTTTTAGGGAAAACCCTCTGATGAGCATTTTGTATCCATACTTGGTGAGAGAGTGAGAATTTAAATAATGCTGGCAATGCACCTCCATTCTACTTAATGAGCACATGCCTCAGAATGAAGCCAAAATGGGAGCGCAAGTGAATCTCTCACCTCTGCGGCTATCGGCTCACCTGTGATGCTCGCCAGTATGATTATATCACGGCATTTCTGTGATTCTATCATCTAAATTTATACATTTGTCATATAACAGTCTAAAGGAAACCAGGCGGGTCACTATGCTTTATAAGCAGCTAAATGATCTTCACACTAACTTCAACCATGCGGTTTTGCTCCGCCCCTGGACTTTCAAACCCCACCTTCAGCTAAGACGCAGCTGCTCTAGAAAAGCAAAAGAGAACACTCGGGAGCATGTGCCACACTAAGGCCTTGCAACAGCACTGCAACCACACACTGTTCATTTTCCGGGGGCTCAGAGATGGTTACGGGGCTCGCCCCACCCCGTATCTCTCCAAGGTCGGGCCTGGATTAGCCCCCAGGTCTGCCTGGCTTTAAAGCCTGTTTGGGCACAAGAGTAGCAGATGTGATCATGTCACACAGAATCAGGTTCTTTATTATTAGCTAATAATTAATTAAGCAAAGGATAAAATAATACTCAAAGTATGTCACAAATAAAGTGGAAGGTGCTGTTTAAACGTACCAAAAACAAAACGTGGAGGTGAGAAGGCAGAAACGCTAGTCTGCAGTTATTTAACCCATAAGAAGACAACATGCCTATCTTTCTGTTGGCACAGCTGGCAAAACATTAAACGCTATTAGAGCTAGACAAGGCTTTCCTAGAACTTAGCCAGGTAAAACTCGGATCAACGTGTGTAATTTGACATCTAAAACAGCTGAAAATTGGTATTTTTCCTTTTTATATTAAAAAAGACCTTTGGGAAACAGTAATTTGTCTCAAAGTTCTAAGACAATTGCAGAAAGTGGATACAAGCAAAGACACCACATTTTGCAAAGCAAACTTAGAAGGGAGAAGGCAATGTTAATTAATATTCATGGTTCTCCCTTAGGAGCAAGGGAGTCCGCGGAGATATCAGAGCCTCTCTAAGGGTCCAAAGCTACAGTCCCTCTGGACTGTAATTAGGGACTCCAGGAGTCCAGACAGTTCTTCCTTCAGGAAGCCATCTTCCTGCCGGCAGGGTGGTCCATGCTTGTAACCCCGGCTACTCAGGAGCCTGAGGCAGCATCACAAGGTGGAGGCCAGCCTGGTCAATTTAGTGACCCTGTCTCAAAATAAAATGACTGTGCAGCTATTAGCCGGCACGACGTTTGCCACAGCTAATGAAGCATGAGTTAATCTGCTGGGTAGAACTGTGCACTCTCTGCACCAGCACTACCTGGCAGTGGTGTTACCTGTTGTCCGAGGGCCGCAGCCAAGTTCCCACCAGCGCTGTCACCAGAAACGCCAATTCTGCCCGGGTCAACCTTATACTTCTCCAAGACCTCTGGCTGCAGGAAATACTTTGTGGCACGAACCACATCGTGAATTTGCTCAGGAAAATAAACCTGTGGGACCAGCCTATATCTGTGAAGACAAAAATGGTACTCATTGAAGGACATTATTAAGTTTTTATAAGCTATTTAAAGTTTAAAGAGGGGCTGGGGATATAGCTCAGTGGAATAAGCGCTTGCCTAGCAAGCGCAGGGTCCTGAGTTCGATCCCCAGTACCGCAAAAAAAAAAAAAGTTTAAAGAGAAAGACTAATGTCCTTCAAATTAGAGATATGTAATTAAAATACAAATATAAAATGTGACAATAAAGTATGCAAAATGACTTAGTTTAAAAATGTAACAATTTTGTGTTAGCAGAAGTCCTTGTTCTCATGATAAGCCGCAAACAACTCAAAAAAGAAAACTTTAAATTAAAAGGCAAATGTTAGCTGGACATGGTGGCATAAGCCTGTTGTTTTGGCTATTCTGGAGGCTGAGGTAGGAGGATCTTGAGTTTAAGCCAGCCTGGGCTACATGAGACCCTCGTCTCAAAACAAAAACAAAGGCTGGAAACATAGCTCAGTGCTAGAGACCTTGCCTAGCATGTGCAAGGCGCTGAATCAGTCCACAGTACTGCCAAATAATAAAAACAAAAATAGGCAGATGATGATTATTACAATATGACTAGAATAATGACAGATTTTCATATTCTGTTCACAATGCCTCTGGGTCAGGTGAGTCGGCAGCATCAACCGCTTCACCGACCTCACATTGAGTAAGTCTGTATGTCCCTCTTCATAATTTATTTGATAAATAAAATAATATTGTACTCTGCTGAAGAGGTCGGTGAAACTAGTAGTGTAGAAGGACCTTCTCTCAAACTGGTAAAGGCCATTCAAGGTAAACCCACTGCCTGCATCACACTAAATGGGCAAAATGGCTTCCTGAAATCAGGCCATTGTCACCACTCGCGATCAATGCAGTACTCAAAACTTTCCCCAGAGCAATCGGATAAGAGAAGTACAAGGGCAGAGGGCGGAGAAATACGAAAGACGCAGAAATGCACAGAGGGAAGAGCTGAATTGCAGAGGACGGGACTTTAGCTAGAACTCGCAAGGAGCTCCGCCCAGCGGGCTGACTTTAAACCCTGACAACGCGCACACACTCCAGGGAAAGCAAACCCAGAGGCCGGCTTTAGTCGTCTAGGTTAAAGCTAGGTTTGCCGCGAGGGCCAGGGCAGAGCCACTGCGGTATTTCCAGCTCTCCTTCTGCCACACTGCCGCTTGGGAGTTCTTTGCGGTGCTGCGCGGCGGAAGGTGTAAGAATCCTGGTTCTGTCGAATGCCCCACTCACACTACTTTCCGTATCCACGTCTGGCGATGACATGTCCTCAGCCACCCTCCTTGCTTAGTAAATCTCAGTCTTCTTCAAGCCTTCACTAGAGGGTGTGCTTGTAAGTCGCTTCTGAGGCTGAGCTGCCTGGCAAGGAGCGCCTTCATACTCCTGTGCGCTCCCACACATCGCCCTTCTTACTGTCATGTATTAAAAACTGTCTTGTGTTTCCTTTGAGGGCCTTGTTCTCTGACACCAGGAACTCTTTTAGAGATTCTTATTTTCAGTATCTGTAAATGATGTAGGCCTATGAGCATCCATCCCGCAGACGTTTTGAAAATTTCTTTTTCATATAATATAACTTCAGTTTGCAAATGAGGAAACCGAGGTGCTACAAAGTTACTTGTCAAACACAGACCAAAATAAGGTAGGAGAGAAAATACGTAGCTAAAACTTAAAATCTCACTTCAGACTCGGGTTTTTTGACTTCCATCTTAAAATAGCAAGTTTATTTTTAGAAACTAAATTTTAAAGCTACTCTATAAAAGCCCATTTATTTTTCCCAATTAAAATCTTGCTAATTAAAACATCTCAACATTCAGTGCAGATGCAAATGGACAAATACTTGTGAAATATTATTACATTTTGAAATTAAATGCAGTAATAAATTATCTTAATGGCTGCCAAATAGCAGATAAAATACTTATTTTTTAAATCTGTGATGATCAATTTTTCAACCAAAAATTTTTCCCCGGAAAAACTGATTTTACACAATGGGCAGAGAAAGTAGGATTGCAGCAGTTTTCCACTAGATGGCGACATCACACAAGAGTCTTGCTACGGTCGCTTCAGTATTGCCAAGTTGAATTCTTAATTTCTAGATAAACAAGGGAACATAACAAGTTGTGAAAATAAAGAATATTTTACTTCATTAATATCCTATATATTATGATAAGCAGTTTCCTGGTTGCCCGAGGGTCAGAACATTCCTTCCGGATACAAAGAATGTTCAAGTGCTATTTCAGAAAAGGTTCCAGTACCTGTGGATCAGGGGAAACTGGTAATCTAAGGGAGCATGTTAATGGATCCGTGGCACACATCTGTTGTCCCAGCTACTCGGGAGGACGGCAAAGTCTCGGGCAGCCTGGGCAACTTAAGCAAGACTGTCTCAATTTTAAAATGTAAAAACAGGTTCAAGGTGTAGGTCTCCCTGATTTCAGTCCACAGCACTGCTCAGTAAATGAATGAATGAATGGCACGCCGCTGATTAATCTTGTCAACTGATAACTGGCTCAGGTGAAACACACTTACAAATGGATTTAAGCGTTTCCTGGCATCCTTGAAGATCCATGCTCTAATCCTGTCTCTTTGTGCAAGCTGGAAATGTTCGCTGACTCAGTAAAAAAGGACACTATTTTTACAGATTAAAGAATACATTGAAATTAGATGTTTCTTAGATCACCTAGTATAACAGGAACCTTCAAAGTAGCTGAAATTCACCTGAGATGTATAACAAAATTTCATGGCATATTCATAGAGAAAGAAACCATCAAGTTGGGAGGAGATTCATGAGTGATACAGCCAAAAAATCATACACAAATATTATTTGCTATCTGTGGCTTGTGTTTAAAGCTATGTCCCTGGAAAGTACTGAAAAAGGAATTCTTTTCTGTTTAATTTGAAAAACTAGATCTTGAAGTAAAGCAGTGGATACAGGTAAACAGGTCTCATTTTGCCAACTCACTGCAGGGGCGTTGGCTAGGCCGTCTTTATCATTGCACCCACCTCCTACCAGACGAGCGAAATTCAGCACACACGCAGGCGCGAGGTTCAATCAGCGGAAAAAATATTTACACTCGGTAAAGTTCATCCTATTCCTCCTACACGAGACACCTGGCAAAGTGTTCTATGACTGTGCTTCACTCCGCTCTCCGAGTAAACCCGTGGGCTTAGAGATAAGAACAACGGGCTCAGGGGTGAGGGGCACACGCCCTGTCTGCAATAGCCAGGGTTTATTTAATTCACACCTGACTTCCCAACCCCTGCTCTCCCCCTTAAAGATATTTTCGGTCTTCAAAAACCACCACCTTTAAAAACTATACAGACAAAAGCACTAAAATCTCCAAATTGTGTGTTTCTAACAGCTCAGAACACTTGTCACGATTTCATTTGGTTTGAAAAATTCTCAAAACAAAATACCTAGGCCCATAGGACACACCTGATGACATACTTTGCTTCCTCTCAAAGAAAAGTTTAAAGATACATTTTATACCTTTTACATGTAAGATATGTGCCACACAGCACTACCTGTGGTGGGGGAAATAATAAGCCACATGGCTTTAAAGAAAATCAAAAAGGAGCTGGGCGCGGTGGCGCACACCCGTAAGCCCAGCTCTCTGGGAGGCCGGAGGGTCTCAAGTTTGAGCCTGGCTCGGGCAAATTAATGACTTTAGTGAGGACCTGTCTCAAAATAAAAAATTTTAAAAGGGGGCTGGAGTATGTAGCTCAGTGTGAAGGCCCTGGGTTCCACCCCCAGTTTAAAAATAAAGGAGGAAGTTGCTCCTAGTCCCCTGCTCCGGCTGTGTCCGAGGACTCCGCTTCCTCGATGCTATACATTAGCTCTGGGGTTCTCAGTTTGGACGCTGCTCGCCTACGTGTGTCATCCCGCAGCTTGCTTCTCTCCTTCCCTCCCCTCCTCCTTCCTTCTCTTTTTCTTCCTCTTTCCATCTTTTTCCCTTCAGCACTGAAGACTGAGCTCTGTCACCGAGGTACAGCCCCAGTGCCTTATTTTATTTGAATTTTTAAATTTTGAGACAGGGTCTAGCTAAGTGGCGCAGACTGACCTCAAATTTGCAGTCCTCCTGTCTCAACCTCCCAAGTAGCTGGGATTGCAGATGTGCATGACCACATCTGGCTACTAGGCAAGTTTTCAAAAGCACTAAGTTGTAACCCGTTTCAAAATATGCCAATTCAATTAGTTGGTGTGGGCCAGAAAATCACGAAGTGATTCCAATGTGCAGCCAGGGGTCAGAAATACCAGATTCCAGTCAAACTGTCATTCTTTGCAGAATGTATCTCCCCCATTCCCATCCCTAACACACTGGTCCCTCCCTCTACCTCCTGGACCTTTCTTTCCCCTTTCCTCATGAAGTGTCCCCATCCTTTAAATTGCACTTTAATTAAATGCTACTTTTTCCATTAAGCCTCCTAATTCCCAGCCAAAAGTAACTCCTTTCTTGGAGCTTTCAAAGTCTCTGTAACAGTGCATTACAACACACACCTCCCTATCTCCAGAAGTAGAAGGGGAGTTATAATTAAATACTGAGGATTATGATGTTAACCTACCTGAAAGGAACAGCACCATTTCCATGATATTTAATATTTACTTTATGACCTACTGGACCAATAGTGTCCAGAGACAGGGCACAACACTCAGAAAGACTGATCATTTGATCTTTACAGGAAAGGCACCTGCCATATCCAAACCTCAAGTTGAGTTGCTCCAGGCACATTGTGAGTGGAAGCCCAGAATAACACCCGGATTTCGAGAGTTGAACGAGATTCTTTCTCAAAATGATCTCACCTGGAAAGTATGTGTACCACCTTCTATGGAAAGGAAGGACAGAGTTCACTTCACGTCATGCCAGGTAGGTGAAAGGTGTGATAGTCTGCCAAGAAACTGCATTCCTGATAGGTTTTGTGGGGGACAGGGAAGTCTCACTGCTTCTCAGCTTTCCCTCACTTACACCTCCTCCCAAGGAGAGTTTAATGGATTCACCTTGAAAACATAAACCAGTTTCTATTCCTGCACTCTTCAGAAAGAGTTATCTAGAACGACAGTCTCATATCCAAATCGAGCTACTTGAGGGAGACAACCACAAGGGAAGAACTTATTTCCTCCTCTAACAAGCTTCTTTTTCATTACAAGGTCATCATAAAACTCCTGTAGAGTGGAAGGACTGAGAAGGGTGGTTTTGTCTTCTTGTTAGTAAAATATGTTTTGTGCACAGAACTTAAGGGTCTTCATTGCTGTTTCTACTCCCAGAACTTACTCCTTGAGATGGTTCTCCCCACCAGTCACTCTGGAGGGTCTGTAGGGATTAGCTCCTGCCTACTCAACAAGACTAACATTCACAGGGTCAGAGAGATACCAGGATGCTTCATGAGAATCCTAGAAATACAGCGACTGAGCCTAGAATTGGAGCCTATTTAAACAGTGTGAAGTACCTATGATCTGTTCCCCCCTTGTGGGGCTGGAGGACTAATTCAATGATAGTAGGCTTGTCTGACACATGGGAGGCCTTGTGTGTTCAACCTGTCTTGGTTACTATTTTCTCGTTGCTGAGACAAAACACCCAGTGCCCAAAATGAAAGAAGGAAAGGTTTATTTAGCTTAGTTTGTGGAGGTTTCAGTCCATACTTGGCTGCTTCAGAGGCAGAGCGGAACATGGCAGAAGGCAAACTTCATGGCAGCAGAGCACAGCAAAAACAACCAGAGCAAAAGGGACCAATGGCTGCAAGTAGCCTCTTCTCTTACATTGTAAACAGGCCACCCCCTTCCAGGGGGCGTGTAGCTCTCACACAATCTCCATTCCTTCTTTCCACAGGCTCAGGATGTGTACAAAGTAAGCCCACTGGCTTCCTGCTGAGTCACTCAGTTAACTACCTCCAGATTCCCCAAGTGGACACAACGTATCAACCATAACAACCCTCAACACCAAAAGGAAAAACACCACCCCCCCACACACACACCCCCACTCATGATGCATATCTCCATAAACAGCAGAGTCATCCTCAGGGTCTCTTGTGTTTAAACTCCTTCCTCCATTCCACTCAGAGGCAAACCTTGCTTTTAACCTCAAGGGCAAAGAGAGCCACAGAAGCCCAAGCAGACTTGGTGCTGTGTCCTTCTAGAGTCCGTTGTTGGTGTGGTTCCAGGAGCTAAGGATAGCTCTGTGAGAGGTGTGAGGTGATCTAGGTGTGAGAGGGGCCAGGCTTCAGAGTTCAATAGTTTTTTTTTTTTTAATTTTAGTATAAATCAGAGCCAAGAAGACATTAATTAAATATGTCTAGGAGGAGTGGCTCATTAGTTAATGACAGTGAAGTAAACAACTTACTTTTTTTTAGAAGAAACCTGTTCTGATTTAGGTCTAAAACGCCACCCCGCCCCCATCTCATGTTCCCAGATACGGGGCTTTGGAAGGTGGTTGGATCTTGGGGTGCCATACTGATCAGGGATTAATCCATTAGTGAGATCATTGCTGAATGTGCAGGTGCGGGATGGGAACTGGACGGAGGTTGGTCACTGCAGGCCGGACCTAGAAAGGTGTATTCTAACCCTTGGCTCCGCCTTCCTTTCTTCCTGTGCTTCCTGGATGCCATGGGTTGAGCCGCTCTCCTCCACAATGCCCGTCCTTCTGGGCATTTCTACCCTGCAGTCCACCACCCATGGACTTAATCCACTAAAACCATGAGCCAAAATAAATCTCTCCTCCTTTATGTCGCAGATATCAGTATTTTGTCCCAGAAATAGTAAAGTGACTAACACAAGGCCACAGTATTTTCTCTGTGGTATTAAATTATTTGTGACGCTATTTCGGTTTGCTATGGTTGGCATGACTGAGTGAGAGGCATGTCTTGAGCAAACCTTCTGCTGCTTTGGAGTGGAACTTTTCAGAATTCAATCTGCCCACCTTTTGGGGGTACCCGAATGCAGGTGCTAAGTGAGGGTCCTCTGTTCAGGACTCTGAGGAGCAGCAAGACAAGCAGAAAGGGGAAACTCACAACAAGGTCACTATTATTTCCTATTTTTCAGGCTTTCTCACACGTACCACTACTACTGCAGATGGACCTTCCACTGTGCCTCACAGAAGCACTGTGACTCTGTCATTTTGCACTTGTTTGATTTCATAAACATAATAAACCAGAAGCATAAAAGTCCCACTGCTTATAACACCAGGGCATCAAACTAAGCCCAGCACTCCAGTGTCCTTTCTGTCTGCATTACCAAAAGTCTTCCTTACAGCTCTTTAGAGGCCTAAATTCTTCTCGTAATCACCAGGTAACCCCTGACAGTTGATGGACTCTGACTAAGGTTAAGGCATCTACATGCATAACAGTTTACAAATGCAGTTGAAATGGTTTTCCACACTGAAAAAAGGGGAGGCAAATCTCTTGTACAATTTAATAATGTCCAACATACCCAACACTTTATTATCTTGCATTTTACTTTTTAAAAAAAATACTAAATATTTCTTGTTCCTTCTGCCTTATGGTTCTAGCATTGTGTTTTACTTAACAAACTAGAAGTAAAAAGGGTACCATGTTATAACTACCCTGCACTGAAGTTTATGAATATAAAAAAGTCTACCAGTGCAAAGTAAGACTACCCCTAGGCTGTATGAATGAGGATACACCCGCATAACTCAGATAAGGTGGACTTTTTCCATGCATTTCCCAGACATTTAGTGGACAGCAGCGTTTAGAAAATGCTAAGTACTAGGAGCAGCATTTACTTATTTCTGTATAACCGAAGGACTTTACCTGCCTCAGTTGCCAAGTCTGTCCCCAAAGCCTGGAACCAGCACAGGTGGCGTGAAGGGAAGGAGCTCAGCTCCCGGTGTTCGCATCACACAAAGTGCTACTGTGACCAGGGCTGCCCGCACCGCGCCTATCAGCTTTCTTGGACTATAACCCTCCCCAGGCCACGGCTGATGATACCACATGCCTCCAAGGGACAGCTGGAGGCAGACGGCTTCTCTGCCGGGAGGAGGGGTAACGAGCTGTGTCCAAGGGTCCACTGTGCACCTGAAGACCCAGAACGACGCACACGGGAAGCAGAAGCCCTTTCATCCGTCTTCTCTCACAGCCCGTGCTTTCTGCTTCCTTCCTTCCTTCCTGCCCAGCCCTCTCATCACACCACTGTGGACTTGCAGAACCAATGCATTTTGTCTAAATAGGTCTGTTCATCCTCAGGGGCTCAAAGCAAGCATGATTTTACGGTGCCTTTTGTCCCGTGAAACTAGATACCACCTTGCCTGGGTAGGACGGGAAACTAGATCCAGGCAAGACTGCTTCCATCCCTTCTTCCTCTTTCCTTCCCACCACTTATCACACTGAGCATGCGCGTTCTAGGCACCTCTTCTCATCCAGACTGTGAGGGCAGGAATCAAGTCTTACTCTACGTGTCACTGCAGTTGAAGACAGTAACTGGCACAGAACAGGGACGTAATCGGTACTCATGGATTGTAACAAAAAAGAAAGATGCAAGGCAGTGAGACACAGCATGTCCCTGAGTGAGACTTCCACACATTCTTTTCAAGAGAAACATTGTGATCATATGATCTTGGCTCTATCTGCTCTGGAGCGAGGTTGTAACACTGTGTGGCTGGGTGGGACCCTAACCAAAAACAAGAATGTGCTGTGAGTTCCAAACACATGTTGGTAAGTGGTTTGTAAATTATCTTTTTGTCCTACAAGCTACAACACTAATTCTTCAGACTTGTCTAGTGCTTTAAGGCATCTGAAGCCCTTTTATATTGATTGTCTAAACTTATCCCTGCCAGCACTCTGAAGTTATTTTCTCAGCTCAATAGGCATTTACTTGGCAAGCCTGTGCTAATCCTTGTACTAGGTGCTGGGGACCCTAAAGTAAGATTTCTGTTTGGTTCTCAGTAGTCACGTTTGAAAGGACCCTGAAACTAACTTTGTGCATAAATTTAAGTGATTTGCCGGAGGGTCACAGAACCAGGTAACCGTAGTTGCCCCCTGTACCATGGTACCTCCCAGCAGACAAACCTCTGCGTGCTACATTACAGAGATTAGGCGCAGTAGGCACTTCAGATGACAGCAGCATCCCTTTTAAATTTTAGTTCCTTAAAAATCCTTAAAAACATCTTACCCACCCTTCTGTGTTTTATGGTGAGCCTAGAGTCAAAAAAGAGCACCACCTTTGCTTGAGACAGAGTAAATGTTGTAACTAACCGGCACCAAAGTTTATGAATACAAAATAAGCCTATTGGTGTAAGATAAGATTATCCTAGGTTATTTGAAACAAGTTTCACTCATGGTATCAAGTGAAACAACTCCAGCCTCCCTTTCTCAGGCCTGCAAGGAGCTCGAGCAACACAGAAAACCACTGGAGGGCCCTGGCAGCTTGTCCCGCCACACTGAGCTGGGGGCTTTGCTCCACAACGGGGTGGGGCTGCTTAAATAGCACTGGCTTCTTCCGGTTAGCCGTCCTGGCTGGAAGACACGATCACTTCCTTGAAGCTTCCTGGGTTACCAAACCTCACTGAGAGCTCTCGGGTGACCTGGGAGGCTGAGTGAGAGTTCACAAAGGCCTCAGAGCTGCTAGTATCCAGGAGACCATTCAGTGTAACTGTGGGGCTTCTAGTCACAAGATCAGAGTGCCTCACGTCCCCAGAGAACAGCCCTTCCAACAGACCACAGAAGAAAAGATTCTCTGAGATCTCAGATCTGGAGCAGAGGCAAGAGAGGTGAGCCCTGGGTGCGAGCGCATCTGATAGAGGGCCAGAGGGAGGCAGAGCCCTGAACAAGCTTGGGGCCTCCACGCGGATGGCGTGGTATGCTGGACTCAGTGCTACCCACTTCCGCCAATGCTGGTTTGGTACTGGATCAAAACGGCATGGGGATCTTGGAAGCAATGTGAGCTGGGTCGGATTGTCTATTCCATCTAAATGACTAGTCCCTTCTCTTTCACAGGTGTAGGTATAGCATAGGTAAAGATGATAGACAGAGGTAGACAGGTACAATTTTTGTGGCACTGGGGATTGAATCCAAGATTTCACACCGAGCTACATCCGCAGCTCTTTTACGTTTTCATTTTGAGATAAGGTTTCGGGAAGGTGCTGCGTCGCCCAGGGTGCGGTCCTCTGGCCTCAGCATCTAAGAGGTTACTATTCTCATTCCCTTTCTTCCTAGTTGCCCAAAATAGTGGCTTAAAAAGTCCTGGTAGAGACAACTAGAAACATTAAAACGGTTACTATTACTAATAATTATACATTAAGATATTTAAAAATACTTATTGCTAGTCATAAAGTCTATTATAGAACCCAATCCTAAGATAATAATTTATCCATTTCTTGGCTGTGGGAGAGATTCTCTTTAACATCTTGTTTACTTTCTGGTTTAAAAAAAGTAGGTAATTACTACATGTGGTGTTGTACACTTATAAATCCTAGCCCTCGGGAAGCTGAGGCAGGAGGTTCCCTGCGAGTGTGAGGTCAGCATGGACTACTTAGTGAGATCCTGCCTCACAAAACCAAGAAAAAGAAACAAGCAGGTCTAGCTTTTAATTCCTTTTGAAACTAAAATATGAAGGTAACTCAAAGTGTTATTAAAGCTAGTTCAAGACATTTTAATAAAAACTGAAGTCATTCTTTTCAGATGCTTCGGTGTGTGACTTTGGGCAAATCTCCCCACTGATGGACTTCTATTTTACACTAGTCTTTCCCTCTAGGACTAGGGATGGAATCCACGATTTTTTCCCCTCAGCTGTAACCTCAGCCTTTTTTTATTTTTTTATTTTGAGACAGGGTCTTGTTAAGTTTCCCGGGTTGGCCTTGAACTTGAGGCCCTTCTGCCTTAGCTCCCAGGTGGCTGGGGCTGCAGGAGTGGACACCACACTCTGGCTCTACTTGACACTCTGTTTTGTCACCTGCAAAATAAAGTTACTGAACCTTTACCTAGACTCTCTTAAAAAAACACCAAAAGAACCCAAATATTTTTATACCATATGTTCTTTATTCCATGTATTTATTTATTTACTTATTTATTTTTTGCCTTTCTGAGACATGGTCTCACTATGCAGTTCAGGCTGGCCTTGAACTCACTTATGTAGCACAGGCTGGCCTCGAATTCGCAATGATCTAATCCTCCTGCCTCAGCCTTCCAAGTGCTGGAATTATAGGTGTGCACCACCATGCCTGGATCCTAGACTCTCTTCTTAATAAAAAAATTCTTATGATTAGCACAAGCTACTTACTCAATGGAGACAATGACAGCATTCAGTTCCTCTGCCATTGCTGCGCACAGCTCATCGTAATACCTGATTTCTGAAAGAGATGAAGGGGTCACCAGTCACTTGGAGGGAGTCCTTAAGATGGTCCATTCTTAAATTTTGCTAAGTGTGGATTATTTTCAGATTTAGAGTTGGTAATAAAAACAAATAATTAACAGCAAATGTGCACGAACGTATCATTAATAGTTACACATGTGAATGTAAAAATTCTGATTTCTGATAAAATGCAATAATTATAATTAAAAGGAAACATAGTTTTGAATATGTTTTTAACTAATGAAATGCAGAAAATTAATTGACTGTGTAGCTTTTCAAATGAGTTTATCTTTCAAAACAATCACAAATAAGCAGCTTTCTCTTTAGAATCATGAAATTTTCTTTTTAACAGCCTACATGCTGTGATTCTGAAACTTGCTAATTTGAAGAGTATGTTCTTTTGTTTAAACCAACACACAAGGCACTAGCATTTTAGGAAATCTTAGCATTTCCTAGGAGGACTCAAGTCTGTAGCTACAGAACCAACTTTATCTTATTTTGTTTGAGAGAAGGTCTCGCTATGTAGATCATGCTGGCCTTGAGCTCACCATGTACCCCAGGCTGGCCTCGTACTCGAAGCAATCCTCCTGCTTCACTCTCCCAAATTCTGGGATTACAGGCGTGTGCACCACACCCAGCTTAAAGAACCAATTTTAATTGTGTAAGAATTTAATCCCGTAATTGTTCTTCCAATAAATTAAGATGGATCCTGTACCAACAGAGAGTCTAATGTATCCTTATTCACAGGCTTTCCAAGGTAACTTTAGAACAGATGTTTTAAGAATTGCATACCTCCTCCAGCCCAGCTCTTCCTCTGGCAGAAATAATCAATCCAAATTATGTAGACAAGGCCAGGTTGGCTCTTGTAATCCACACCACTCTGGTACCTGTACGTCATGTCTTCCAATGCTACATCTTACCTGGCAAGGGTTGGGTGCTACAGAGACAATCTCTTCTATGCCAGAGACTTTGTACTACCCATTTATGTGACTTGAACCCTAGTAACATTAGGGTGACCTACAGTCTATGTTTGCCCACAGCTGCTTGAGTTTTTGCACTAAAAGTCCTGCACTCAGGAAACTCCTCTGTCTTGGGCCAGCCTCTATATACACAGTGAACAACTGTTGAAAATCTGAACAAATCAGTGAAAGATATGAGCTAAATAAAATGGGATTTGGGGAGAAATTTATTCTTTCTTGAACTTTCCTGCATTAGAAAAACCATATAATTGCATCATAAACCCAGGTTTCCATTGTCTTAAACTTAGGGCACGCCCAAAGCTCTAGGTTGAAGAGGATAAAGTGATTCCGTGCTCTTCAAGGCAGAGACGAGGTCCTGATGTCCTGACTTTGCCATGGACTGCTTTGCTTGGCAGCCTGCCATTTCAAACCTCTCCCACTCATGAGTGACATCGAATCCTAAAGATACTACTCTTGAACTTTCCAGGTTTGTTTCCTCTTAGCAGCTACATGGCTTTGATATGTTAATGTTTAGTTGTGTAAGCTGATAAGAGGCCAACTAGTTAACATGTGCATTAAGAAATATCTACTCTACTTTATGGAAAGATGCCTTGTCTTCAAAGCACAAGTTGGCAAAAGAGCTACAGATAATTCCTTCATATTCTAGACTTGTGAATGTCATCTTGTTTGGGTTCAGAAAACTATTAATATCAACACTTTAAAATAAATCTGTGATTTAGGCCAGAGAGAATATTTTCAAAACAGCCTCCTGCATTAAGAAACAAACCAACAAGCAAAAATCTTTACATCATACAATTGTTTAATTTACCATGCAAAACAAGATCCCTTTGAGAGTGCAAAACAAGCACTATTAAATATTCTGTTGGGATAGCAGAGGCTAACTGCGATAGTCTCAGAGAGGTAGCACAAATGCCCGCCACTCTGTACCTACTAAGAAACTCAAACTCAATCCCATGTCCTCCCTGGGGCCATCCACAAATGCCAAACAATCAGAAGGTGATCAGGACATACTTGCACTCGCCAAGGCCCAGCCTCCTCCGTGCATATAAATGACGCTGCGTCTCAGCGGCTCGCCAGGCTTTGGAGAACCTTCAAACACTCGGACTTCTACGCCGTCAAAGTCAGTGTCAGTCACCTTCACGTGGGCAGAAGACCACGCACTTTTCTTGCCAAAAGAAATGATGATGAAATTCAGTGCGATTAGATGGTGGCTCAGTCCCAGGTAGTGTATCAGGTCGCTCTGCGGGAGGGAGGGAAGGCAGAGGGAGAACGGGTCAACTTTGCCAGCACGAGAGCTCCTACAACCTCTGACTCAGCCAGGAACCAGCAACTGCCACCGAGTTGGAGGACTCGTGGGATGACTGTAACACAATCACAAGTTTAGTTACCTTGTGCTGTGACAGTAGACAAAACATTTTCACACATGAAATGTCTTTTCGTTTTCCAGATCAGACCCGAGAGGGAAATGCAATGGGCATCATCAGTTCCATTTTCTTGAGGAAGTTTAGCAAGCACTGAACTTGCCCACTAGGATGGACTAAGTGGCAATTCTGAGACTCAAACCCAGGATTTGTGAATTGTAGGATATAGTCCTATTTGTTGTTGTTATTGTTTCATTTTCTAAATAAGCACGTCATAGTTCTACAACATACTAGGAGTGGAGGAAGAATAATTTATTTAAGTGCAAATAAGAGGAGAAAAGTATCTTTAAAGTGCTTTGAGGTCCATATATCTAGGTGAGCCTGCCTGTGCTCTGAAAGTAGGAGAAGGGAAGGAGTGTAGAGGAGAGGGAATCCGGCCAAGGGAGTTCCTAGCACTAAGAGGCGGACCAGCTCAGATACAACCTGGTGGTTTCCAGAAATGTACAAAAGCCATTCTATCTGATGTTTCTTCCCTTCTGACCCAACAAGGCACTGAAGTCTGCATAAACTATTCACAGGAAGTTATCAGGCACAGAGAAAGAAGAGACCTAAGTCACCCACACAGCAAACACCCTGCAGAGTTTACTCTTCTCTTTCTACTTCTCAAGTTCCTCAGGAAGGAGACAGCTGGAGTGGAACAGTGCTCTTTTGTAGACTATGAAACGGAGCTTGGTGGCTAGTGCAACCATTACTGCTATCATAAGATCAAGGAAACAATGATAGCAGAAACCAGGACCACATGCCATCCACAATGTACCATCTCAGCCTCCCCGCCTACGTGCGGAGGACACCAGTGTCTTGGGAGGGGAACGGACAGCAATGCTCACCCTTCAGCCTCTCGCAGCCAGACTACTGGGCTATTTACCCAGTTCCCCATATAAAAGCTGTTATTGTATGTGACATATCACTTGCCATGAAAAGAGTTGAAAAGCTGCATTTATAAACCATTAGTCTGTATTCGTGAAGAACAAGAACAAGAGGCAATTAATCTCACAATGAACAGCTATTTCAGGAATTCCACTAATATCCATTTGTTGGCAAGTGTAAGAGGCAGCAGCACAAATGAGTATTAATAAAATAATTCAACTTCTATATGTGCTATGACATCAATTGCCCTACTTCCTGAGAAGGTTAAAATAACTATTAATGTCCTGGATATTAAATAAACAGATAAATACAATGTGGGGGGCATGTGCATGGGTACCACAGAAGATTCTAACTGTCAGTGTAAGTTTCTGGTAGGTTGGAAAGATTAAGTTCCTTAATCATCATTTAAGTTTTCTGGTAAAATGTCAGTCAAACTTAAGGAACACTTGTAATCCAAGCACCCTAATGTAGTGGCCAGATGACTGCAAGCTCGAGCTGAGCCTGAACAGAAGTCAACAGCATGGACTCCAGAGGCAGAGAGACAGGGTTAAAATCCCACCTCCCCACTTACCAGTGCTGGAACCCTGGGAAAATTGCTAAACCTCTCTGTGCTTCCATGCCACCAACCACTTCAGAACATGATTGTGGAGCCTGGAAATGAAAGCTCCTAGAACAGTGCCTGCCCCACACTAAGCCCTAACAAGCTGGTTCTCATTATCCGGATGACACCCCAGCCCAGATCGCTCCATGAGGAAATGTGAGTCCAGGGCCAGATACTTCAGTATTTCTAAGGCAGCTGAGGCTATCATTTTTCTTACTATGCATATTTGTTATCAGCATATATTTATTACAACATTGTAAAATTGTTAGAGGTTTAAAAAGATGTAAGATAATTATTTCTGAAAAGCATATTTATATGCTCATATCCGGTGGGGCAGGGGCCTGGGGAACAAGCAGTAGGATGACACTCCAGCCACATAAATAACTTAGCATGTGGTCAAGTTTCAACATGCACCAACTGCATTAAATACTTAAAAGCATTGATTCTAACTTGTGACCTGCTT
This sequence comes from Dinomys branickii, assembly GCA_004027595.1. Lineage (NCBI taxonomy): Eukaryota > Metazoa > Chordata > Mammalia > Rodentia > Dinomyidae > Dinomys > Dinomys branickii. The sequence goes on along the minus strand of PVLD010007352.1, from coordinate 26,558 downwards.
CATTTCCCCTGTCTGATGATTTGGAGTCTATGCCTGTAATTATTTAGACTTTCCAACATGGTCATCTCATTCCGTCAAACACCTTTTTGACTCTCTCCAGGTTGTGCTCTACTTGTGCCAATTACAGGAAAATCTGTAACTCCACAGATCACTTATTTTTCTGCATGAAAATTTGTGGCCATTTCTTGGGGTGGGTACTGCAAATAGAAGCCAAGAGCTCTCTACCACTGAGCTACAACCCCATCCCTTTTCTTTTTCTGTATTTTGAGACGGGGTCTCACTAAGTTGCTCGGGCTGGCCTAGAACTTGCCACCCTGCTGACTTAGCCTTCTGAATAGCTGGGATAGTATACATGGACCACCAGCCCTGGCCTGTGGTCACATTTTTTAAACATTATAAAGTTTGGGTGTACTTTAATGTAGATTTGGGGGGGTACTGGAGATGGAACCCAGAGTGTCATGCATGCTAGGCAAGTACTACCACTAGGGTACATCTACAACCTTTTTTATTTTTGAGACGGGGTGTCACTAAGTTGCCTAGGTTGGCTTCAAACTTGTGATCCCCCTGCCTCATCTTCCTGGATAGCTTGGGTTACAAGGACCTGCCCTTATGTTCCATCAGATTTAATTTTTGTTGCTGTTACTCAACTTATATGACTTGCATTTGAGAACAATGTGCAGAGCTCCTGAGACTAAGCAGAACTTTTTAACAGAACCGATAATCCTTGTGGCAAGAAACCACCCAATGGCATTGCTATGGCTTAGGTGTGTGTGTGGTTATGTGGCAGCTCAGCCCTTAGTGTGGCAATGTGAAAGACAGCGGGACCAAGAGGTGAGTCCTCAGATCATTAGAGCATGCCCTTGGAGGTATTAAGGCCATTCTCATGAGACTCTGAGTTTTCCTGGGAGGAGGAGTTGTTAGAAAAGTCTAAGCCTGACCCCTAAAGCCCTCTCTGGCTTCATGTCTGGCTGTGAGATCTCCCTTGTGCTCTGGTCACTGTGATGCCTTTCACCAGAGCTAAGCTGATGTGGGAACCTGCCCTAGATCCTTTGAGTAATGAGACCTCTTTTCATTACAAACTAGCTTGCCTCTGGTATTTTGTTATAGCAATGAAAAACACTTATATAGTCTTGTAGCTTTAATTCAGCCTTAGACACCTACTAATGCTACCAATTACAAGAATAAAAATACGGGTACAAATGAACCAAGAATTCTGTCTTCTCTGTTTTCCTTTTCTTCAAATTCCATCTTTCCTTAAGTTTTCATAGTTATCTGAATTTCCTTGGAAGCTAACTTTTAAGGGAAATCCCATGACTCTAAAGTACTGACTCAGGCTAATACTGTATTCTTAACGTTGCAGAACAAATCAATCTGATCTGCAGGCCCAATTACAGAGGATAATCTAATCTAATTAAATAAGCAGCGGGCAAGATAGTGACAGATTAAATGGTACTCTTAACTGAACACCTTAGTGGTCAGTGATGAATGGGTCCTTGAATGCTGTTTTTGTAATTAGTTTATGCTGTGGAAAGAATTACATAGCCAAGGTATACACAACAGTCTAGGGAGAGAAGAGATCAGAGGTGAAGACAAGAGCTGTAAGAAATATGTATGGAACAAATTTCCAAGTTTTTTTTCCTGTTAAAAGAACTTGGTGATTGTCCATTGCAGAGCAAATGAAGGTGTACCACACAGAACACAGGGCAGGGGACACACACAGAGATTATTAAGGCAGAACTGATAGGTTTTGGCAGCTGGTAAGAGAGTGGAGGGACCACAGGCAAGTAGGCTGACTGCTGAGGCACACAGAGAAATGACTAAAGGCGCAGGAAGGTCTTGGTGGCATATGAGAAGTATAGAACACAAGCAGAAGAACAGGCAGGGAAGGTAAAATAAATTCTATTTTGGAATTATTCCACTTAAAGCTGATGAGACATCCAGGTGGATGAACCCCAAACGGCAGACAGTAAATGCAGGATCAGAGAGTAAAGGTCAGGCTCCCCAAAAGGTTCACTATTAACAACCCATACAGCAGTGAGGCTTAAGAGAGGTAGCAAGAATACCTCAAATAAGGTCAGGGATACTGGCTATGGAAGAAAATATTCTTAGACAGGCTAGAAAGAAAGAAAAAAAGAAACATAGGGAGAAATCCAGAGAGGTCAGCTGCCCAAAAGAATAAATAAATAAAAATAAAGAGAAAAAATCATAACACAGTTGATATATTAGAATCTGCTGACAGTTTGGTCATTTAAGGAAGCTAAATTGCCACTAACTTATGCAGGAAGTCATCACTGGCAGGCAAAGGGTGTGTCAGGCACATCACGGAAGTGTAATGCAGTCATTTCAGTATCTTCATTGTCACTGCTTTGCTGTACACCAGATACCTCGGCTCTGCACTGTGCGCTGCTTTCTTGGGAAATTTAATGCCTATGGATGTTTTGGCTGTGTGAAGCCTTTCCCCTGCCTCCCATTCCAAATTATTGAGTGGTAAAGGCAAAACGACATTTACGAATAGGAATTACAGCACAATGTCACTCTTTCTCTATCGAGTGTAGAAAATTGGCTTAATTTCAAATTAAGGACACAGGCTAGGAAGCCAAGCTCCCAGAGTTTAAATCTCAATTCTACCACTCACTGTGTATCTTAACGTTCCTGGGCCTTAACTTCATCTGTAAAATGGGAATGATAGTACTATACCTAGATCATAGAGTTGTCCTGAAGATTAAATAAATTAACATTTGGAAAGTACATAGAATCTGGCACATACTAAGCACTCTATAACTGTTAGGCTTAACAGTAAATAATTACTATTAAAAAGAAAAGTGTTACTTTAGCTTTTATCTTATAATAATAATTCTCATGATATTTACACCCCAAAGGGAATGTTTGGCTATATTATTAAAGTTTACAAATTCAACACTTAGAATTTGATTTGGTTTTGGTCATCATTAACTTTAACTCTCGTTTTATAAGCTCCCAGCCTATCTTAACCTCCAGAACCTAAGTGATTTTTTGTTTTCTTTTATAAATATACAGCACATAAAACCTGCACAAAGAGAAACAATGTTACAAATATCAAAGATTAGCACCAAAACCTTAAAGAAACTACAGGTGCCTGGGAAAGGAAAAATTATTTATATAGACTAGTTCCACCAGAGATTAGGCATGAGCCAAGGGGTAACAGACTGGCTGGCTGAAAAGCTACGAGAAGGCGCATACTCCAGGTGCAGACTTGGAAGTTAGATTCAGTGCCCCGCACAGAGAAGACACAAGTGTCATACAAATGAAGAAGACAAAGTGGTTGTGACACAGACAGGCTCTTGCATCAACCACATTCTTAGACATAGCCTAGAGCGAATGGCGCATTTCTCCAAGTGACACACGGCTCAGCCAGTTGGCCAGTGCTGAGCCAACTGTAAGACACTGGAGGAAGTGGCCCGGAAGCTGGGTGACAGCATAAGGGAACAGAATCAGATTCTAGTTCTGCCTCTGCCAGCTCTGTGGTTTATGCCAAATTATTACATCATTTTGTGCCTCTGTTTGTTTTTTTTTAACTTTTTTTTTTTTTTTTTTGGTGGTACTGGGTATTGAACTCAGGACCTTGTGCTTGCCAAGCAGGCACTTATTCCACTGAGCTATATCCCCAGCTCCTGTTTGTTTTTTTTTCACACATGCTAAAAACAACAAATCCTGCTTCCTTTCCCTAAATTCTTGTGAGAATCTAATTGAGACATCTGCCATAAAATAGGTACAGGTATATCTATTTTATTAATTTAATCCAATGTTTCTCAAAGGTAGCAGCATATTAGAATACCTGTAGCTTGAAAGTATCAGTGCCTGAGCCACAGTTCACTTATTAATGAGTAATTTCTGAGAATAGAACCTGAAGAATGGATTTGTTTAGCTCCCTAGGCAAATCTGATGGCATGGCAGGGCAGAGAATCACTAAAGAAAGCAAATGAATTAAGTCATTCAACCAACATGTACTAATTACTTGTCTGAGCAGAACTGCTCTAAGCCTTGGGAGTACAAGGATAAACACAAGAGCCTGTGTTCAGGAAGCGCACAAATGCAGGAACAGCCCAGACCGGACAGATGACGTATGGCACCATGTAGAAACTTCAAAATTGAACTATGTCTCTTGAAGTACAGAGGTAAGTGACCGAGCCAGGGAAAGAAGACTGAAGTTGTCCAAAGAGGCAGTCTGGAGTCAGGATCAGGCGTGGTGAACTGAGTTCTAACGATCAGAAGGCTAGACTAACACGGGAGAGAGCTGGGAAAGGCATGGGGATGTTTCCGGTTGCGGGGCTGGTGTCCTCCACATCCGTCCTTCAGCCAGTAAGCTCACCCAGCAAGGACGGAGAGGGCATGTGAAGGCACCAAAGTCTCCTTTCCTACTCTCAATCAGAACACGGATTTTGTAAGCATACTTTCACTTGCTGAGGGCTGAAACTCTGCTCTAACCCATCTGGGTCAAGGGACAGTTTTCCCACCTTTTCTTTCCTCCTGTCCTTATCTCCTTCGCTCCCTGTTCCCTTCTCTTCCAAGATGAAGCTTTCCCTAAGTTGTCCAGGCTGGCCTCACACTGGCAGTCCTAACACCTTAGCCACCTGAGTATCTAGCACTGTAGGTATGTACCACCGCACTCAGCAGAGTACCATTCTGGGAAGATTTAGATCACACCGAAAATTGCACAAGGGAAGGAAAGTCAATTTTCTTGGGAATAGCAGAGATTTCACAAATTGGAAAATTTTCTTTTTAAACATGGAACCTTGGAGAACAAGAGTGGTAGAAGGAGACGGGGAGGGAGAAAATGTGAAATAGTAGGGTGCCAGGTACAGTGGTTTGGCCTTATAATGGGCTGGCTTCAAAATGTCACGCTTCTTTTAAGGTAAAGGCAGAACTGACCTGAGTAGAAATCAAGCTTATTTAGAAACAAATGTCATTTTTCCTCCCAGCTCCCAATAAACTTAACTTGTAAAACTCGCCCAAGAATAATGTTTCATTTGCTTTCCAGATCCCATCTTCTTCTCCTTCCCAGGGTTTCAGTTCACTCGATTCTTTTCTCTTCTGTAACCTTGTCCCTCACTGTTCATAACAGCTTTCCCTATACGCATGCTTAAGACTTCTCTCTCTGCTTAAAAAAAAAAAAAGTTTTCTTTACTCTTTCCCTGGAGCCTTCCTTATCTCTGCAAACAGTTGAAGTTGTCTGTCTACCTTCCCTATCTTTGTTTCTTCAACTCCCACTCTTTGCAATCTATGACAGCTTGGCTTCCAGCCACATACCTCTGCTGCAAATATCTTTATTAGGCTCGCAAGAAACCTGCAGATATCTGACAACCAGCTCTCTCTTGAAATTTTCTTCTTCTTTAACTTGTCCAGTTTCTTTTTTCTCCTGTCATCCTGACAATTTACTCTCCCTTTCATCTCTGTGTGTGTGTGTCTGTCTGTCTGTCTGTCTATTCTTAATTGACTTTTTTGTGGGTACTAGAATTGAACTCAGGACCTCAAGCTTGCCAGGCAGGTGCTGTGTCGCTGAGTTATAGCCCCGGCCCCTTAACTGATTATTGTTCTTCTCTTACCCACTGGTTCTTTACGCGATGGTATTCTTTAAAGTTCTACTTTTTGTTATATTCAACTTTATAATTCCTGTTTTCCCTGATCAGTGCTTACTCAAAGCTTAAATTAAATGGCAATGACCTCTGCTCACGTACTGAAGACTGACACCTTTATGTTAGCCCTTGGTCTGGTTTTCTTAAGCTCTAGACCCAAATTTCTTTCCAACCATCTCCAGGATCTGGCTTCTGTACACCTCAGAATTAACACAAACCAAGCTGGGCATGTGGCTCAGAGAGCACCTTCCCACCGTGAGCAAGCCCTGGATTCAATCACTAGCACTGCAAAGAAAAAGCCTATTCTCCCTCTGCCTGCTCAACACAGCAACTCATTACATCTAATTCTTAATTAATTATCTGACCATAAATGTAGTTTCCAAGGTAGAAACCTTGACACCTTCCTCGGCTTCATCCTGTGCTACATGATTTCCAATCAATCACCAGCTCACCTCAGTTCTAACTACCAGCCTTTTCTGAATCTAGCCACCTGCACTCGCGACACTGCCTTGGTGAAAATGCTATTTCCTGCACTTACCCATTAAACTATAGACAACACTCTGTAATCTGGTGCACCCTCCACAGTTCCTACAGATGCCACATTACCTGGCTGCTTAAAAGCTTGTTGAATGCCCTGCTTCCTACAGAAAAAAAAAAAAATCTATTCTTGGCATTCCAGTCTGGTCCCACTCAGTATTCCAAACACATTTCTCACCACCCCACCCTTTGTGCTCAAGCAAACCTTGACTAACAGTTTTATCTTTGTTGTCTGTTGTCTGGTAATGTCTTTCAGAGACAATGCCAAAGACAATGGTGGACACAAACACCTGCTGGGACACAAAACCAACTAGATATTAACAGGTGGTTTTTAAGTCAGTTGACATTAGGTCAGTAGCTTGAAACTGGCCAGGATGGGAGTGTTTATATCATGGAAATCTGCACTTGCTACAAATTGGTGCACACTTACTCAGGCCTGTGGCCTTTCACAGAAGTATATCTAGTTTGGAACCCTTTCTATATCTGTCCTTCCTTACTTCCTTTGCTTGGCATTGTTTTTCGTCAAAGAAGCCCTTTGTCCTGTGATGAAGTTTGTACAGACCCAAAGAGCTCTGCCCTCTGGTAAAGCAGTAAAGGGGTTTACTAAACCAATTTGTGAAGTACAAGTACTATAATTATGTGACAATAAGTTTCTCTTGGGAGATCACTATACGACAGAATGTTCCATTTGTTTCAGATTGTTTACTGTCATATCCAAGAATCCATTACAAGATACAAAGCAAATCTGAGAAGATTCCAATCACCACACCACAAGACAGTGTGGATCAGAGAAAGGATCCACTTTCTCAGTTCAGTTCAGTTCTTCTTTCCGTCTCAGCATGTCTCTAGGGCTGTAGAGCAGTCTCAGGAAGGGCAAATAGGATGAGCTTGTCTTTGCTCAGTTCTGTAACTTTTAAAAAATTTACTACCACACAGAAAATAGTAGCTTCTATATAGCTAAACTTCATCAGCTCCAAAAGTCTCCTCTATTAGAAATCTGAAGGATACATCAAGGGGAAAGGCTTATACATGCTGATGCTCTGTCAGTCACTGCCCTCGCTGTAGGTAGGGGAAGGTCAGGCCAAGAGCAGTCCCAGGAACCGGCCCAGGTCACACAGGGTCACACAGGCTGCTGAATGGCAAGCTAGAGGTCACCCAAGTGTTCTGGTTGCAGAACCTCAACTGTCACCTTCGACTGCTATTCACCAATAAATCTACTTTTAAAAATGAACTGATAAATTTCAGTGAAATCCGCATCATAAAGCTAGGTGATTTTGGATCTGAAAGGAACATTTAGCTTCTCATATTTACATGAAGGAAAACAGTCCCAGAAAGGACACCTGACTCCCTCGGGCCTAGTAAGCAGGGCACCAGCTCTGGCTCTGACCCAGCTGGATCCAGGAGCCACCCCCCGCCCCTCCAGCCCTTCCTCACCAACTCTCCTGGTGGCACCGCTCACTGTCCCGTCCATGGCTCCCTCTGCTTTGCCTGCCGTATGCAGCTCAGGCCGTGGCGCTTTTCCCTCAGCCTCCTGCATGCTAGAGGTTCTCTGTCACTCACACCTGGGTTAACACTGTCGAAGCAGTATGTAGATTGTGAGCGCCTTCAGACTAGGTCTTGATCTTGGGAATCAAATAATTTTTCCTGGGACTCTGTGTATGCTCAGTATCCCCAATGTAGTCTTAGCATGTGGATGACACTGGGATAAATTTCTGGTACTGTTGTAATCAGAGTTTACAGGGTAATAGGTTACAGGACACATAATTTATAGGATTATTTTATAATATTCACCCAAAGAGTCAAACACAAGAGTACAGGAGATCTGTCCACAGACTAGAGACCCAAAGAATCCAACTGAGGCCCTAACTCCCACAGCAGTGTCCTGCATGAGTCCTGCTGAAGACTAGAGCCCAGGGCAATGTCCTCCATGAGTCCAGCCTGAGGCCTAGAGCCCCTAGCAATGTCTCATGCAAGTCTAAATCAAGGATTTGCACTGGGAAGGTCCAAAGGTCAGTGGTAGAAGCTAGAAAGTCTCCGCTAGCTGATGAAGGGTCTGTGCCAGCAGGCTGAGCGATCTGAACATCCAAGGTAAGGACCAGAGCTCCCCCAAAGAGAACCTCAGCCATCCACAACAGCAGCAAGGACCTGAGCTCCTCTAACGATGAGAACAGCAGATTTCGTATCAGGAAAACCAGCGTGACAAGCTTCTCCAGGAGAATCAACAGCTCAACGTCTTCCCCTACAGTACTGCTCTTATGGGCAACAACCCTCCAGTGGGCCTTCCACACCCAGAAACATACTGATTCAATGCAGTTGAGTGTTACAAGCTGACCATTAGTTAATCCACCACCAGTAATCAAAAGAAAAAGAAAAAGGAAAAATCTTTTTTCCAATGCCCCAAATACAGCTGATCATAAACAAATGTTCTTCTCAAAGCTACGCAAGCTACTAAAAGCTTGCCTTGATTACCAGGGTAAGTAGCATTGTTCCCATTTAAGTGTTCCACACAGCAGCTGACTAAAGGCAGAACAAAAGAATTAAACTTCCAAGCAAAACCTCTCTAGCTCCCTTCTGGGATACGGCAATGTTGAACTTGCCCACTCACAGCCTCTGCTTGACTTCACAAGCGCATCCCCCTGGATATCCAAAAGCTGGGTTCGTCTTCTGCTTTGTGCAAAATGCAGGATCCAGAAAATTAGATAAGAGCCTTGAAATATGGTTTCTTAAATGACACAAAGACTGTAAACATACAAGGCAAATGAAGTTTACAGACATCTACAGATGTCTGAAGCGCCAGACTCAGAGGACTGTAAAAATTTAAATACCCTTTTATAGCCTTTGTACATGCTTGCAGGGTTTGTGAAAAACTAATACATACCATGTGAAATAAAAAATAAATAATGAATTATGCACCCTTTGGTATGGCTGGTGACCATTTAAACTCTCACTTGTTTGAATCCCACAAGAACTTGTAAAACTGGAAGAGCAAACATCACATTCATTTTATGTTCATTTGAGGCTCAAAGAAAGAAGGTAATTGCCTTACCCAGGATGACTGGCTCCAAGTGAGCACTGGGACTCAAAAGTTTGACTGCTTCTGACTCATCACTCTGAATAGTACACTGTATTACTCAGAGCTCAGAAGACAATCACTAGTCAAATCATTACTTAAAGGCGAGGCCTCTTCTACACAGGTTTCAAATCATTTGAGAGTAAAAGGTTGAGAATCAGGGTGGAGAAAGGAAGTAGGCCATCAGCTGGGTCCCAGACTCTCTCCTCCTGGCAGCAGATTCTCTCTGCTGGCAGCTCTGCTCAGCTGGGTAGCAGGACCAGTTTGCCTACATAAATAGCGCCTGAGAAAATGAATGTCAGAACAAAAGCCAGAGCCCTGGGAGCAGCTATAATTTGTACTGCCAACAGTTTCGAGCTACTGCAGCCAGGTCAGCCATTCCTTGGCCTGCGGCCTTAGGAGACAGGGTGGCCTGCCAGCTCCAGAGGCTTCAGGAGGTGGGCGCTGGCTGAGAACAGTGCGAATGAGTCCCCCGGTGGCATGTTCACAGGTACACCAGGACAAGCTTCTCTTCTGAATAGACTCCTGGGCAACTTAGCCACTTAGTGAGACCTTGCACCCCAATAAAACACAAAAAGAAGGCTGGGGATGTAGCTCAGTGGAAAGGCCCTGGGTTTGGTCATCTGTATAAGATGCCAGATAGATAGACAGATAGACAGACACTATGGAAATTAAAACAATTCACTCACAGTTGGTTTAGATCCATAATTGTTGCATGCAATCTAACTTGTTGAATGTTTAACATACTAAGTCTAAATCAAAATATCTATACAACATGTGGGATAATTATATTGTCTTCCTCAGAGAAATTTATGCACTGGTGAATTGTAAGGAAAAAAGGTCAATGTTTATTCTTCATCAACTCCTGCAGCAAATGTTTAAATGCTGCCAGGTACTAAAACTGATACAGAGATGAGGAGAAGCAAAGCAGAGGCTTTACCCTTAAGAAGCTGACAGCACAGGGACAAAGTAGAGCTGCAGTGCAAGGGTGAGCACAAGTGCAGTCACAGAGAAGAGACCGTCTCCACCTGGAGGGGCCTGCAGCACGTCCACAGCCTTGGTGACACGTGACCTGGGCCTCTGAGGAAAAATGATTTGCCCGAAGACACTGGGGAAGGAGCAAAGTACGGGGTACCCTTCCCGAGGGGTACAAGGGCAAAGTTTGCTTGAAAGTAGGAAATAGGGCTCATGCTGTATGTACTGCAATGTGTCAAAAGATCCTTTATTTGATGATGATAACAATCTGATCATTTTGATCCCATTTAAAAAAATCCCCCTCTCTGTCTGTTCTTACACATCAATCCCCAGGAAAGACCCCAGGTAAGCAAAAGTCCTATCCCGTAAGAGAGATCCACCCTGGTGCGCTGCGTTTGTGGCTCTGGTATGTATAGTCAAGTTTAGCATGCAGGGACCCTGGGTTCCACCCAGAAAGACACACAGACAGACAGACAGACAGACAGAGGCCAATAGGAGAGAAAGAGAAAGGAGGGAGGAGAGGGAAAGGGCAGGGGCAGTAGAGAAGATTAGAGAGAACAAGGAAGTCGAGAGAGAAAAAGGAAAGACAAGCTGGTCAGTAAGCAAGGCAGGAAACGGAAGGACAAACTCCTATACTTGGAGAAAGCTGCTGCCCCATTGAAAGACTGTTAGCATACATCTGAAGTAATTTTTTGTTTCTTTCTTTTTTTGTTTCAGCTAAGGCTATTTAGAAAAACTTAGAAGGAAGTAGCCAAAGTTACTCTGACTCATTTCTTTCGATGCCCGAGAGTAAACTTTGCTCAATTATAAAGCTAAATTCTCTGCTCAGAGGCGTTCCTGTCTGCCATCTTCCAAAAGAAGGTATCACTGGTGACCTTCCACTGAGCATGTGCAGGAATATGCCCACCTCGACACATGAGGGTGAGTCTTCCTTACATGAATACGTATGTTTCTCCAGTCAAAGGCTTTGCTTGCCTTGTTTCGAGAGAATGCTGCTTTGCAAATGACAAGGCTCTGCTTCTTTGCCGCCAGTAATAACCTTTCTCCTCACAACTTCATCTCCTAGTCACAGGAAGTGAACTTACTGTACTGTCATGAACCCATCCCACCTGAAGAGACACAAGGTGTCTGATTTACCAATTGGTGGTAAGTTACCAATTTTAAAAATTCAACGGTTTTAAAGAGGTTATTAAGACGTTTTTAAAAACACAGTATTGGGTATTAAAACTGGGGCCTTTGCACTGAGCTACACCCACAGCCTTTTTATTTGGAGACAGGGCCTTGCTAAGTCACTAAGTCTCCAGGCTCAAACTGGGGGTCCTCTCACCTCAGCCTCACAGAATGCTAGAATTGCAGGCATGCGCCACTGCCTAATTATTTTACTCCTTTATTGTTATTAGAGGATGGTCCTCAGAGAGGCTACATGTGAGTACACAAATCTTGTACCACAACTCTATCTACTGAATTAGAATCTTTGGAGGGAAAACCCAAGCATCTCTCCAGGTGATTCTTTTGTTCAGCAAAGTTAAGAAACACTGGCCTAGTCAATTGAAACTGTGAAAGAGTCACTAGGTAGTTTTACTGATTTTCTCTGCAAGGGTAATGAGTACAGGTCTGCGGGCAGTGCCACTGTGAGCAGGGCGAGTAACACCCAGCCACATGCAGCCTGACAGCCCCCTTGAAGCCTGAACTTCTTATCCGTCATGACGCCTCCTCTGTGAAGGCCCCTGAGGTGCCTCCCTTTTCTTCACACAGAACTTATCTCTTCATGCTCTGTGTCGCAGTGTCTTGGACGTAAGTTCTTCTGCACTTGAGTGAGGTCTGGCTGTGAACTCTAAGAGCAGACACGGTGAGCCAGTAAGAGTCTGGCACGCTGCTGGTGCAGAGACGAATGGATGAAGAGTGTCATGAGATCTAGCCCCAAATCTGCAGAGGACGAGGAAACCTCTACATCCTGACCCATGGCCCACGGGGAGCCCCTTTTGTACAGCAAACAAGCCTGCCCCCTTGAGAGTTTTGGGGACGCAGCTGTGGTGCTGGGCATCCTTGGGCAACACCCTCTGCCTGACAGCTTCTCTAAATTGTCAAATCTGGGAGAGAGGAGACCTGTGGGGCCAAGTCAGGCAGCTGTGCAGTGTGCACACTTGACAGCACCGCTAGTCAAAGGGCAGAGGAGCCTGAGACCCTCAGAGAATGCACCAAAACTGAAAAATGACTTTGGCAAGATCCTGCCAACCCCAGTAAAATGCCCAAGTCCTTTCCCTCAAAAAGCTGCAGAAGCACTGTGATAAGACGGAAGCCAAATTTGATAAGGCCCTGGGAAAAAAGAACAACGACTTTGTAAGTCCTTACTTGCCAAAACATGTGAGCTCATGGGCAAAATGAAAGAATGGGCCTGGCCCCTAGGGGCTGATGAGCCTGAGGAAGATGGAGAGATGGGGACAGAGGAGGGGGGGAGGGAAGGGAGAGAAGGTGGGGCTAGGGTCAAAACGAGCCCCTCTCTGAGCGGGTCACGGCGCTGGGACCAAAAGAGGCCAGAGATTGATGAGAGAGCAAGAAAGCAAGCAAACGAGCAAGAAAAGACGTGTCTGTTACTGCTTTACTCTAAACCTTAGCAGAGTACCTGGCGTTATAACACGTGTCCAACAAACTCCTGTGAAATGAATGAATATATGAAAATCATACTGAAAATTATACAGTTAGCTAGGAATGGTGGTACGGGACTGTAATTCCAGTTACTCTGGAAGCTGAGGAGGAAGAATCACAAGTTTGAGGACAGCCTGGGCAACTTGGCAAGAAAAGTTAAATAAAAGGGCTGAGGATGTGCTTGCTTCACTGACAGAGTGCTTGCCTATTGTGTATGAGGCTTGCCTATTCCGTATTGTGCCCTGGGATCAAGCCCTACTACCACAAAGAAAAAAACTCATAAATTTTATACCTACACAAATACATGCACTGATGCTTTCCAATTATCTGAAATTACTTATTAAGGTGTCCATTACTGTGTTGGGTAATTAAGAGAATGCTAAAACCTTAGCAAATGCCCAAGCAGAAAATCAAATCTAGAAAATGCCAGGTCGCAAGCAAACACACATAAACTGCAGACGGTTCACAAAGGTACAATCACTGAGCCACTGGACTGAGAATAGCCACCAAGATTACCTAACTCTGGATGAAAGTTCGTCAAGTAAATAAATTCTTAGGAGAGTTAAGAATCTAGTTCAGACGCCTCATGGTTTAGTTGGGAAATGTAAGCCACACTGGTATAAGAAATCAACAGAAACCACATAATTCATATGAAGGTGCATGGATACACCAGCAGCTGGAAAAGCAGTCTCCACTGTGGGTCTGTCCTCACCGGGCTCCAGCGGCCTTCCCTAGCTCCATTTCCCCTACTGTGTCTCGAGCCCCACTCCCTCATACATCTTTTCTCGCTAATTCCCCTTCCTACAGCCTTAATCCTTGCTAACTTAAACAGGATGTAAAGCGCATCACCTAGTTTGAAAACCAAATGGGCCCACAAAAATGACTTTCTTGGAAAAAAGAGAGAACTGACACCAGAAAGAATTGGGTAAGCCCTGAGTCACTCAGTTACTGACCTGTTTGGGTTAAAACCAGGTCAGCAGATTGGTAAGTTTCATGTTCTTTCAAAACAACTCTATAAAACAAAACTCTGATTTATCTCTATTTTTCTTTCCCTTTCCCTTCATGGCACAATTCACCAATTCTATACTTATTTTTTTGTTTTAATTTTTCCACTTGCCCCTCCTAGACCTAGAACTACAGCATCCACATCTTGACAGCATTGTTCAAATCCTCACTATCGGCAACCTTTTCGGAGCTGTCTATCACACCACCATCTGTTGGCATGCCCCCTCCAAAAGTCAGGATGAAAATCAATGCCACTGTCACACTACTAAGAGGCGGGACCCTTGGAAGGTGAACAGGTGATGACTGGATGAAGGCTGTCATCTCAGGAGTTGGCCTCTGACAAGCACATGCATTAACCTGCTTTGTCCTCTGGCCATGTGATGCCTGCTGCCATGTTGAGATGCAAGAGAAAGGCCCTCGCTAAGTGCTGGTACCATGCTCTCAGACCGCTGATCTTCAGAAGTATAGGAAATAAACTTCTTCTCCTTATAAATTATCCAGTGTGTGATATTCTGTTACTGTAACAAACCCTGGGCTAAGAGAACGTCTCTGGCTTTCTAGGCTTTTGTGCTTTTACACACTTAGAACATGGAAGTGATAGAATCAGAAGAAAAATCAAAGAGCACTGCAGTTTCCAAACTGAGTTTTATAGAAAAGTGGATGGAGGAGGTGATTCTACACCAAGAACTGAAGGGCAAAGGGCTAAGGGATCAACTCTGATTGGGAAACAGCACATCAGTTCCTGCCTCAGATTCACAAGGTGTGTCAGCTATTTTTTCCCCTTGGTAAGACAGGGTCTCGCTAAACTGTGCAGGCTGGCTTCAGACTCTAGGGTTCTGCTATCTCAGCCTCCCCAGTAGCCAGGATTAGAGGCAAGCACCACTGCACCAAGCCTGTATGTCAGCTTTTCAAAGACTGACAAGTCCTGGTAGCGAAAGAGAAATTTATTTAGGTCAATTAATCTTTTCACCCCTATTAACTTTCCTTAAAATCGGTTTGGGAAGGCCATGCCTAGTTTGATCCAGTTCTTTTCTTTTTTTTGCTCTTTTTGAGACAGGGTCTCACTACTCCATTCAGGCTGCCCTTGAACTCACTTTGTAGTCCAGGCTGGTCTCCAACTCTCAGTGACCCTCTTGCCTCAGCCTCCCTCCCGAGGGCTGGGATTACAGGAGTGCACCTCCACACCCTGGCTTTTGTCTTACAAACAAAGCCTGAGTCCTAATTCACAGTTCCAACTAGGAAGTCCTGGGCTGAACCTGCTCTTGAACTACTCGGCCTCTACTGCATCAGTTTCTTCTCATCCTCAGCCCACCCCATACCCCTGCAACCCTTCACCAGGGATGGCTACACGTGTTCAGTGATGCCCGTGGGCGACGGGAAAGGGGCCAGTGCTTGCTCTTACTTCAGCTTGGTCTTACATCCAACATACAGGCTGTGGGGTTCAGCTGGTTGTCCTCGCTTACACAACCTTTTTGCAATATGAGACATTGTGACACGGACATGCGAAGACATCCTAAAGACTTTTCTCAGAAGTTCCAAGAACTAGAGGAGCAAGCTCAGAGGAGACTTGCAGGCGAGGCCGTGCAGACTGGGCCCTCATCTGGGGACAGGGCCGAGGGGCTGTGGGCTCCTCTGGAAAGTTGGCAGTGCGGGCCAAACAGCCCACTTTTCTCTCTACCCTTCCTTTTCATCTTCTCCTACCTCAGAACCCACCTCTTTTTCGCTGCCGTCTCTCTTGTACCCAATTCTACAGACCCTCACAGAAATGAAGATCTGCTCTCCATGTTTTCCCTCCTCAGAGGATAAAACGCTGGGAACAAGAAAAGAGGAAGTTTAAAGAAAGTGGAAACATACTTGGCATAAGGAGGGGGGGCCAGTATTTGCGGTTCCACTGCTTGGCGTAGGCATTTCCAGAGCGACCGCGAAGTGAACAAAGAATGAAGGGCCTGTCAGGTGGTGCGCCCTGAGGACAGCAGTTCTCTTTCACAGCTCTCTTCTTCTGACCAAACAGGCCTGCTCGCGGTTCCCACCCGTGCTCAGTCCCACCAATTTGATTTTGCTCATGTTTTATGTTATTTCTTTGTCTTAACACCCACACTGCCCTTCTCTTACCTACCTGCAATGCCATTCTGACCCATCCCTTGGGGTACAACTTCAATCCCAGTTCCCAAGGCCAGTCCAGCTCGGTTTTCCCATGCCATGTTCACTGCCCTCATTAACTGTACCGCCCAGCTGAGAAGTACCCAGGTACTTGCCACATTCTGACATCTCTAGACCTCAGCTCCAGTACTGGGTTACCCGCCATGCAATGAGTTCTCATCTGCCCAAACAGATCCTGTGTCCCTTGAGTGCAGGAACCAATGGGATCACTTATGCAGAATGGAGATTATTTAGTAACTTCATGACTGAGACATTAAATGAGTGTTTATTGCTGAATATGTTATGAGATCATAAACTCAGGTCTTCAGGCCCAGGGCAACTAATAAAGAGTAAAACAGTGGTAAGCATCAGGGAGTGGCAAGGCTTGTGGCAATGTGGGAAAACAATGCTCTACAGAAGCAGCTGCTGCCCAGCCCCAGGTCACTGCGGGGAGGGGAAACTCTGCCTCTGTGCTCCAGATAAAGACTTTTTCAAGAGAAGCAATTTTTCCAGATGTTATGTGAAATATCTGAAACTGCAAGCGTTGGCCATGAATTTAAAACATGTTTACAGTACAGGATGGGCAAAAAATAAGAAGTGCAGGTCTGTCTCTGCCTCCCAAGCTGGTTACTAGAAAGTCTGACCACGTTTTCTCACACAGATGACATGCATGAGCAGTGGCTTCCTTTCCTTCAAGCTGGACAAGAGCAAACGAAATTGAAACATAAACTCAGAAGGACTGGAGTTTTTATTGTGTTTATTTTGCATTTTAATGCATAGATGACATTAATGTATAGATACAGTTCACTTATCAATGAATGGAAATCAGAGAATCTAAAGGGCATTTACTGGGGGCTCTCAAGGACTGCAGAGGAGACTGATGTTTCTTTTTAAAATTTCTCTTCTTTTCAAACTACAGAGCTTTCTTTGATTTCAGTACAGATATCTTGATGGGAGATAATTATGGTCGTTCTTAGGGGAAATCACAAAATGGGGGACAAGGCTTAATTTGTGAGATAATTACTGAGTTAGAGTTCAAAGAAAAGACAAAAGAAAAATAAGAAAAGACAGTATCTGTATCTATAGATGATACAGATATCTCCCAAGTTATTAAGCCTGTCTCCCTCAGTGCTCACCAGAGATGTTATAATCCACAGTGAATGCCAGGAAAACGGAGGCTATGTTTAGTTTGGTGTTATAATGAAAGGTGCCCAGTTCTGTTCTGAGGGTCACAGGCAATGCTAGAAGCTTTCCTCTGGCCCTCTTCCTTGAGGCTGACAGGTTAAATACTTTGTGGTAACCCCAGACTGCTCTTCCTTGAGGCTGACCGGTTAGATACTTTGTGGTAACCCCAGACTGCCCTGGGTAAGCGTGGCTCTGTAGCCCAGGCAGGAGTGGAAACTGACAGTCCTCACAGAAACAGAAAACAAAACATGCAAGAGTTGGGTGTTCACACATCTGACCGAAGGTGGCTACCACCGACCTTGGTTCACTCCTTCATTATCTTCAGGAGGCACAAATCCTCTTTGCCTGAAGTTAAATTTTCATTCTGGGAAAGTCAAAGTTCTTCTGGAACGAGTTGTGCTGACAGCTGAGGCTTTAATTTTGTTCATGGTGAGAGTATAAAGCGGCGAGACTGCTGTTTACACAGACCTCACCAAATGAACTGGATTGAAATCTCTAAGGATCTGCTGTGGATGCGCTACCAATGACATCACCACCGTTACGTTAGACTCAGAGCGGCACACCTGAAAGAACAGGCACCCTGTTAACAACCCTTGTGTTTCCCCACAGTAGACTGGACAAACCAGAGGATTGAGGTAGACCAGACTATAATTGCTTCTTAGTCACTTACTTGCTATTTTTAACCCTTGTAGCATTTTTAAAATAAGCATATCTTGAAGTGTAAGAATCAGGAGGATAACAAGAGGGATCACACTCATTTACTGATCTTTCTCCAGTATTACGCTGCTAATAATACTCAACAAACATGCCCTGAAGGGAAGAACAAGAATTCCAGCATCAACCATTTTTAAAGAAATTCCAATTAAATGAGGTCCCTATGAAAGGTATGAAACCAGTAGATTTTTGAAAAACAATTCCAGGAGCCAATCATACTAGCACCTACCTATAATCCTGGCGCTCTGAGAGGCTGCGTTAGGAGAACTGCACTTGCAGGTTCAGCCTGGGTGACTTAGCAACTGAGTAATACTCTGACTCAAAATAAAAAATAAAAAATAAAGGGCTGGGCATGTCGCTCAGCATGAAGGCCCTGGGTTCAATCCCTAGTACAGCAAGTAAGAAAAAAACAAAACAAAAAGCCCCATATGCCATCTATCTATCTACCTACCTATCTATCCATCCATCCATCCACATATACATACACATATATGTCTTCTAGGTCTAGGGATGTAGCTAAGTGATAGAGTGCTTGCCTAGGATATGTAAGGCCCTGGGGTCAATGTCTAGTTCATTCTGGAAAACAGTACAGTACAACTAGCACTCTCTCATATTGCTATTAGTAATACAAATTGGAAAATAACTTTAAAATAAGAAAGAAGACCTGTAGAGATATTTATAGCCCTTGATCTAGGAGGTCTACCCTTTGGGAAACTTTGGAGAAAAATATACAAACAAAAAGACTGCATATACAAATATGTTCACTGTAACATATTCCTTATGGTGACAAGTACCACACAGTCAAACTTTGGTATTAGAAGAGTTTTAAAATGGCACAAGTTCTTTGATGTGTTCATTACCAAGAGAACAGGGAATATTATGCATTGTTAGTCTGCTAAATCCTCCTAGTGAAACTTTAAGTAAAATAACCAGTACATCTAACAAAACAAGACAACATATATGAGAGGGAGGGAGAGAAAGAGGGAGAAGGAGAAAGAGAGAAAGAGGGACAGAGGGAGAGAAACAAGACAGAACAGAACTAAGCAAAAAGCAAATAGTGGTTATGTTCAGGTGAGACTGTGTTTATATTTTCCAAAATGCCTATGACATGATTATTAACCTTTTAAAGGCAAAAACATTCAGTCGGCTTACTAAAGGAATTACAGCTCTGTGAAGAAAATTTTAAAGCAGCTGTGATAACCAAGGATTATAGAATTTAAATATTCTCTGACACACACCCACTATCCAAACACACCCTTTACCTACTCCTAACCTTATCGACTGCTCCCCTGTAACACTCGGCCTGATCTGGGGAAGCCCACAGACACATCCCTTTTCCAGAAAACAGGCAGGGGAGGCAGAATGACTTAGGGAGACAAATTACACAGAACTAGCTAAACAGGTAATTCCCAGTGACAAGATGAAAGAACAGAAAAGAAGGCAAGAAGAGGGTGGAGTGACCGAAGAGAGTACAGTGAGTCAAACTAGACTGCGTAGTTAAAACAAGCAGCCGGGTGCTCTAACCACTGGCTCACCTCTTCAGTGAGCACACAGGGAGATTTGTCTCAAGGCATCATAGCTGCCAATGTTTTCAGTGTTCATTTCAAACTTTAAACAAAGAATGACGTTTTACATCAACATGTTAGAGGTGAAATGTGACTGTCTTGAAGTTTTTTTGTGGGAGACAAGAACCAAACAACAGTAGAAACATAAATGAAAAGACTGTCTTCAATTAAATTCCATTAACTGGTCAACAGAAGTTTGTGAGATGCATTCCCTCTGTCTCTGTCTCCCTACCCACCTTGTCCTTTTAGTGCTGAGGATCCAACCCAGCACCTTGCGCACACTAGGCAAGTGCTCAACCACTAAGCTGCAACCCCAGCTCTGCAACACAAATATCCTTAAGTGGTCCAAGCCTTCCTCACCAACTAGTACTTATTCTTGAAAAATCGTACATTGGTTGTACGCTTTCACGGGCCTACTGTTAGCTTATTGAAAGTGATTGTAAATAAGGATGCGATTTTTTTTTAAGTATGGGAACACTTCAGAAATTTGTACACCATACTCAGGCAGAGGCCATGTTAATCTTCTCTATGTTATTTCAACTTTACTGTACGTGCTGCTGGAGCAAGGATAAGTACAAAGGGTCTTAACTGAAGACAGTCTAGTCCCACCCATGGGTCTGCCAGGCAAAGATCTTCAATTTTGATTTTATACTTTCAGAAGCACAGTGGAAACAGTTTCCAGTATGTGCCAGGCTCTCGCGCACCGCAGTCTTCTGCCCCTGCTGCCTTGCCTCACACACCCTTCCTGTCTGGCTGCTTAGGACTCCTCATCGTGTGAGATCCACTCAGCAGTGCTTCCTCAGGTTCCCCTCCCCAAGTTCCTCAGACTTGGAGGTGACTTTCTCCCTGGCTCCCAGCCCTCACTGCACACCGCTGACAGCAGTGCTTGGCAAGCTTTGTCAGGATTGCCTACTTCTTGGTTGCTCACGGTGTGAAAACCTCTAGGCCTCTGCAGTATCTGGCACATTCTGAGTGATCAATACATGTGTCTGGAAATAGACTTGCACTTTAGAAAATGAATAATGCATCATTTCCTTCCATGAACAGAAAGAGGAAGTGCTGTAACACAGTGTGACACTATTCCTTTCATTCCAATCTGCATAAAGACCCTGAAAATAAACCTGCGTCTCTACAGGAAATCAATTTTTATTCCAGCCACTTTAAGGACAGCAGACACATATGACTTAGAAACACTGCCCATGATGGCTCGACACTCTCTAAAGCTTAAAAATAGAAACAAACAAAAAACTGTTAGAGGTGGCACAAAGACATTTATGTAACCACTGGCAACAGCCAAATGAAAAATCCAACTTTTTAAACGTTTGTTTATTTCGGCAATGGTGGGGATTGAACGAGGGTTTCACACATGCTAGGCCAACTCTACCACTGAGCTACACCTCCAATACAAACATCCATTTTTTTTCCTGAGACATGGCCCATATAGTTCATTATCTTGGACCAAAACACAGTACGAACATTTAATACTTTCTTAGAACTAACAGGAGTCAACCTAAAATGAAGTAAAGTTAATAGTCACCTGTGGTGATCCTCATTTTGGAGAGACAAGGAAAGTCACTTACCCTTTTAAGAGTCTACATGGTGGATGGGGAAGGACGGGAGCTTGGTTAATGGCCATGAGGGCACAGCTAGATAGGAACAGGTTCAAGCATTTTATTACACAGAAGGATGGTAATAGTTAATAATATTACATCATCAAAGTAGCTAGGAGAGGATTTGGGTTTTTGTTGTTGCTTTTTTTTTTTTTGAGGTAGGGTCTCATTATATAGTTCAGGCTGGACTTGAACTCCTTTATATAGCCCAAGCTGGCTTTGAACTTTCAACAATCCTCTTGCCTTAGGTGCCCAAGTGTTGGGATTACAGGCATGTGCCAGTAGGACCAGCTTAGGAAAAGATTTTAAAGTTCATATTATAACATGATAAACATTTAAGAGTAGATAACCAAAATAACTGAAGTGATTATACACAATATACCTGTACCATAATAGCACATTGCACCTTGTTATTACATAGTTATTAATCTGTCAATCTAAAAATCAAGCAATTAAAAAAAATCTCAGATTATGAAATACGCTTCCATACAGGTAATTAGCCGACAAAATGTTTAAAGTTAATTATTTGGGAAAAGGGTGTTTCTTTGTATATCTTAATATATAGTAAATATGTACCACTCATCTGTAACCTCCATCTCAGGTTTTAATCAGAACCTATAAAGGATGTTTTGATTATTTCCTGTCAGGAAGAATAGCTAATATCAAGATTGCTCAAGTCAAAGCATCAGTTTCGGCAGACGTGCTGGAAATCATTCCAACAAACAAGCCACAGGTTGAGACCTTGAATGTAAAAGCTACACTTGCCTGGAAGTACCTTTTGTGAATGACGGTCTACCAGGATGGACGTACTGAAGGTGTTTCTTTGCTTCTCGGGAGAACTGACGTGTAATTACCTTCTCCTTTGACACTCTATCTCCCAGAGTTTCCTCCTCTTTCCCTGACTCCTTTTTTGGGTCTATCTCTTTTCAGCAACTCTAACACTGCTCATCTCATTCACCGCTCTTTCCTCAGGGGATTTCCTGTATTTCCAGGCTTCCAATTAGCATTGGTCGCCAAGAAACTTTCGTAGATTTCTGCTCTCCTAACTACCTACCACAGGCTTTGACACTGGATTGTAACTCCAGAAGGGTCAGGGGCTCTTTGTCTTGTGAACAGCTATATCCCAAGGCTCAGCACATAATAATTGCTCAAGTAACAAATGACAGAGGCTGCACTGATTTCTTTAATTGTGATGGTTGACTGGAGACGGTCTTTCCATCACTTTAGAAGTCAAAGTCTTCTATTCCATAAATAGAGGCAAAACGCTTGGATACCGCAGATATTAATTGCTGGAAGCAATCCAAAGCCCTTGGTTGAGAAAAATGTCAACCCTACTTGCAACTACTTCTTTGTTTTTCCAATCAGATTTTACTGATACATTTTAGATGTGCACAATGATCACATTCATCATAGAGAATTTGTACCTGTATATGATGTAATTTTTTTCCCATTTTCCTACCTTCCCTTCAACCCCTCCTTTGCTCCCCATTTACAAAAGCTTTGTTTCTCTGTTTTCTTTCTTTTCTCATTTCTTTTTACTTTTTTCTTCTTTCCTTTCCCTCTCCTTTCTCACTTGTTCCCCTCTGCACTTGAACATTTTCTTCCTATTGTACCTGTTAAATATTTCTGTCCTTATTTACACTTTCAGTTTCTCACACAAGAGAAACAATTCAGTATTTACACATGTGTGTCTGATTTATTTCAGAGTCTGAACTCAAGGTGCACCCATCTTCCTAGAAATGTCTTAAGCATATCCTTCTTTACGGCAGAGTAGTACTCCCTTTTATAAAAAACCCACATCTTATTTACCCATTCATCAGTTGATGGGCACTTAAGTTGTTTCCAAGATTTGGCTGCTACAAACTGTGCTGCTATAAAACATAGCTGTGTGTATATTATGGTGGTATGATGCTTTTAATTCTTTTGGGAAGATACCCAAGAGTGGAATAGCTGGGTCAAATGGAACCTTAGTCCTAGTTATTTGAGGAATCTCCACACTGATTTCCACAGTGGCTGTGCTAGTCTACACTCCTACCAACAGGGGAGAAGAGTTTCCTTTTTTTGAAAGTACTTCTTTGCTAACCTTCACACCTGTGGCAAGATGACCCACCCCCTATACTACAATTCAAGCGAAGCACTTTAATTTTTATAACAAAACCTTGCCTCAAAAGCATTACCTCAGGGCCAGGGATATAGCTCAGTGGCAGAAGCACCTGCCTGGCAAGCGCAAGGTCCTGAGTTCAATTCCCGGTGCCAAAAAAGAAAAAAAAGTTACTTCAGGTAACTAAAGTTTAAGAAACTCTTCAGGTGACGTAAAATTCTAAAATGAACTGATATCTCAGCAAAGCTCAGTAGAGATCATTATATAAGATTATTACAAAGATACACAATCTCTCCTGCATTTACAGCATTAACTGCAGACAATCTGCATTAGAATTCTGACTGTCACTTACTGGCTGTGTAACTTGAGCAGATACTTCATTGAACCCACTGTACCTCAAAGTCTTCATTTGCAACATAAAAACAACAATAGTATTTATCTCACAGGATTGTTATAAACATGGGGTTGAAATATGTACAGCAAAATTAAAATGATATGAGTTCAACATACAACAGCAAACTAAGCCCATGTACTCCAAAGCTCTAACATTAGGAAAGTGTTGAGTTCTTGCTATAGGCCAACCACCGTGTTAAATGTTTTGTATACACAATTGTGTTTAATCTTGATGACAAGCTTTGAGAGAGACACTGTCATTATTACTATTTTTACAGATAAAGAAACTTTCTTCACAGTTCAGTAACTTGTTCAACTAGTCACATAACTAATAAATGCTAATGGCAGGCTTCAAACCTAGTAGCCATGGGCAGTAACAGCCCATGTGGAGAAGACTGACATCTGTAGAGAAACCTATGAGCGTGACAGAACTATCAAACTGGAAACAGTACTGATGAAACAACATATTACTATCATAGTATACTGTAGAGAACTGCCAAAATCAGATCTGGACTAAGCATAGTCCTTATATGCCAGGTATTGCTCTATTTGCTTTACATATTAACTAATGTTTGATGGTAACGATGATGGTGATGTCAGTAAGCAATAAAGCTTTATACACATCAGCTTGTGATCTTCATAATAAATCTACAGGCAAAGTATTATAACCACTCACTAGAATAGGAAACAAACTCACAGGGTAAATATTCTGTTCAAGGTCATACAGCTAATAGCTCAGAAACAGGGTTTGAATATAGCTCTCCTTAATCCCAATGTCTGTACTTCCCTCCCTTTTTTCAGTACTAGAGATGGAACCTAGGACCTTTGCACTGAGCTATATCTCCTACCCTTTTTAAATTTTATTTTTTTGGAGACAGGGTCCTGCCTGACCCTAACAGGCGTTATTAAATTGCCCATGGAGGGCTGGAACTTGTCATCTTCTTGACTCAGCTTCGCAGAGTGCTGGGATTACAGGGATGCATCACATGTGTAGCCCAAAGTCCATGCTGTTAAACACTATAAAAATGTTCAATTCCATGAAGAATTCTGTGAAACAAGAGATCTGCAGACAATTACATTTGGGACTCATTATATATCCTATTTTGATTCAAAACCCACACTAGAACAGTAGGAATTCTAAAATGCTTTACAATGAAAAAGAAATTCTAATGAACTAGCTCAGTTTCTAAATACTGCTTAACTATGGAACACTTTGCAGTCTGTAACATATGTGTTAAGGCAAACCAGAAGGAGCCCATTAGACTGAAGTTGTCTTATAACCAGAGCTTTAAAACAAATCCAAGCTCAATTAAGCTTAACCAATCAGAATCCACCAAATAATCTCTAGCACTTTCCACTGAATCATAACCAGAGACAAATGCCTAATGGAGCTAGCCAAATAAATTCTCTACTTTGCTTCCACGCTGTGTCCACAAAAGCTCCCCACTCACTCTGCAAAGCAGGGCTCTCTGATCCTCTTCAGGTTCTGCATGCGGCCTGACTGACTGATTGTTCTTCGCTCAAGTAAATTTCATTTTGTTTCTAAAAAAAACTCTGAAGTCTGAAAACAATGTGTTTTGTCTCGTTTCTCTTGTAACGTTACTATCCTGTAAAATTACAATCTATTAATACAAGATATACTGCTGTGAGTGATAAATTTTTCATGTAGATTATACAACAAGTAGGACAGAGTTTGGAGTGGGAAGGGGAGGAGAAGTTTGGCTGAAAGAGCCCCAGAGGCCAGAAGAACTTGTTCTTGGCCAGACCTTGTTCTCAGCCAGTCATGTGTCCATGAACAAGTTACCTAACTTTGTTGGAACTCTATTTCCTTTCTTGAAAACTGAGGATATTACTATTTCACAAGGTGCTTGTACTTATTATTCACTAAGTGTTCCCACTATGATGCAGAACCTCAGGGTAAAGATCTTGTCTTGAAATAGATGCACACAAGAAAGAACAGGTTGCCCTATTACATGCACAGCTTCTGTGCTTGTGTATTACTTAAGTTTTTAAAACATAAAAAAATGTTAAAACAATGAGGTAAACATGTTGCATTCTAAAAAAAACAGACTTTGAAATGTTCCAAGAAAGGGTCCCACGGTCCCAGTGCAGGGGTGGTATTTTGGAGCAGCTCAGAAGAGGATAGCTCACTGATTTTTCATGGGATATTCCCCAATTATCTCACTGAAAGGTAAAATGATAAGAAATAAATTGGGAATTTGCTAGTGAAGTTTAAAAAGATACTCTGTAATTATAACTAACGTTAGTTAGAAGTAGGTAGACAGTGCATTTTAAATTCAGAGACAAGTTTAACTCAGCAAAACTATTATGAGGAAGTTAAAGACACAGAAAACATCAAAGCTTGCAAAAAAAAATTTCAAAGGACAAGAAAAATCCATTTTTAGCAACATCCAGAGTCAAAAGCACGTGGAAGGACTGGGTCTGTCCCTTGGGGAAGGCTGAAAGAAACCAAAAAGATATATTTCTATTTTCTTTCTATTTTCTCTATCATGTATGACTGTCAAACAAGAAGAGTAAGAGAAAAATTGTGTCTGGGACAGACAAGAAAGCTGAAGGATTGGTTGGAACCCTGTACCTAAAAGAGTATTTAATAGAAGGGAAGAAACTTACAAGAGTCAAAAACAAAAGTGCGAGCAGAGTGTAGACAGAAATGTAGGCTAATGCTATGGGGAAACAAGACAGGGAAGTTTTCAGAAAGAGATGATTTTTCACTTGATGTTGAAAGATGTGTGGGAATGTTGGCAAAGAGGGCAGGGAGGATGCCAGTCACAGAGGACAAGAGGAAAGGTGTCAGACGCGCGGGTAAACTCTTCAGGGGATACTGTGAGGCTGGAGCTGGCAGAGTGGTGCCCACTAAGGTCTTTGTACATTTATTCCAAAGCAAGCTGGGGAGTGTGTGAAGGAGGGTTCAGCCAGATTGGAGCATCCAGGAGCTGGGGCACAGGGACCTTTCTGCCACGGTGACTATTATTAGAATGTTTCAAG
>PVLD010007351.1:64998-92345 GCA_004027595.1 Dinomys branickii | reverse complement strand
CGGAGGAATGCCACTCAGACATGGCAATATAGCAACATGTGAAGGACAGAGAGGAGGGAGGTGGATATCCTGAACTCAGGAGGGATCTGAGATAGGAAGTGAAACCCTCGGAAAGTCTAAGCAGAACCTCCTCTGGAGGAGGGGATCGCAGATCTGACATGGCGCAGTTGGAGGGAGACGAGATAGAGAGGGAGGAGGTCGCTGCTCCAAGCACACCCCTGGCCCACGCCCTCGTTTCGGCATTCGTAGCTTCAGCTTCGGAGACCCATTGCCCAGCTGCAAGGGGTGGGGAACGGTAATGCTGGAGCCACAAGGTCGGGACCCGCCCCCACCCATAGCACGACGACAGGGTGGAGCCGGGCGGTCTGCTGTGAGCATATGTGCTTTCCCACCTCCAACCATGGCAGTTTGTATACACCCCTGTATGTTATAGTATAGTCTGAGGCAGCTATATCTCTTCCCAAGGTGAGAGTCCAGGGATATAGATAAACCCAGGAGTACAGTTATTATCACAGGGAAGATGACTGATTGAGTGGTAGGGCAACGGAGATGAGGGAGGAGAAAAAACGAACTGATCAAAAGGGCCATCATCTGTGTAACAGAGTAACAAAGATGAAGGTAACATTATGTAGGACAGCATCCAGAGCTAATTCCCTTCTATGTTCTCTATAATTCTGTATTTCCTCAGTCGTTTTTGTATTAGCAGTAGTGAAGATAACTTTATATTGTACAGCATCCAGTGCAAATTCCCTACTATCTTATCTATAATTTGGTATTTCCTTTAATGTTTTTGTGTTAACTAATGTGAAGATAACTATGTAATACAACATCCAGTTCTTTTTTTGTTGTTTTGTTTTGTTTTTGGTGTTTTGAAACAGGGTCTCGCTCTGCAATTCAGGCTGGCCTCGAACTCAAAAGTAATCCTGCCTCAGCCTCCCCTGTGCTGGGATTACAGGCCTGCGCTGCTACGCCCAGCTAGCCTATTACTCTTGTACGTGTTTCCTAACGCCACCTGCACGTGTCGGAGGAAGCGGGCTCCACAGAGGAGTTACTGGAAGCGCGGAGGTGCCCCGCATCCTGAGGGCCCCACCTGGTCCCAAAATTTTCCCGCAAAACTCGATCCAAGCCAGCGGCTTTGCTCTCTCCCTACTTGTTGAGAGGAAAATGGAAGTGGAAGGCATTAGCCTAGCGCCCTGTGCAAACCCGAGCATCAGTCTGCGGCGCCGGGAGGAAGGTCCCGGCCCGGAGCTGGGGGTCGGTCACCCCCGCAGCCTCCGCGTCCCCCAGGCGCCCGCGGCCCAGCTCCCGGCGCGGGGAGGCGGCGGCGCCCGGCGGAAGCGGTTCCTGGAGGTGAAAGGTCAGAGGCGCCGCGGTCCCACAGTCCCCGCTCCGGCCTCCCCGACCCGCCAACCCCTGACGCCGAGACGGCACCGACGCTGGCGGCTCGTGAGGCAGCCGGGCCGGACCGGCACCCGAGGGCCCGGGGCCAACATCCAGTTCTAATTCCCTACTACATTCTGTATAACTTTGTATTTTCTGTATTGTTTATGGCTTTTCTGGTTCATATGTCTCCATTCTTTTGTCTTTAAAATGAAATTTAAAAAAAAAAAAAAACAACAGAGCACCAGGGATATAGCTCAGCGACATAAGCATCTGCCTGGCAAACACAAGGTCTTGAGTTCAGTTCCTGGTACCACTACTACTACTAATAATAATAATAATAACAACGCCAGGTGTGTTTGGCACACACCTATAATCCCAGCGCTTGGGAGGCTGAGGCAGGAGGATCGTCGTGAGTTCGAGACCAGCCTGGGCTACAACGTGAGCTCAAGGCCAGCCTGAACCGTAAAGCGAAACCTTGTCTCAAAAAAAAAAACCACAATTCTCCCTATCTGGCGGCCAATGGCCCCTCATCACCTCACCAGCCCCAAGCACACAGCTGGCACAATTGCCACCCTGCAGCGCCACCTACTGGGCAAAGTGTTCCACAAACACGTCCAGCTTCAAAGAAGCTGCAATTCCTGTCAGCTCACCTTACTCCTCCCAGCTGCCACAGGGCTGTGTCCACCCCATTTACCAGGGCAAGGGCCCCCAGAACAGTCACTGGAGTCTGGAAAGGCTGGGGGCTGGGGCCAGGAAGCAGAGCTGGCTGGCTCTTCCCACATCACTCTGGGGGTGCATCTCCACCCTGCTAGCTTATCTACCACGGACCCCAGGACTCACGGGCACACGTAGGGCAGCAGTTCTGGGGCCCGGGGGGCAGGAGCTGGCTGGGTGGGCAGCCCAGCAGACTGGGACACTGCCGCCGATGACAGTGAAGGCTGGGAGGCCCCTTGGGCTGCGGCTGCAAAGGTGAATGCACAAAGGTCGGAGGCCAGGCCAGGAAAGCAAGAGGCTGCCCTCCATCTGCCTGCTGTGCCTTTTCCAGGGTGTGCGTGGGCACCTCAGACTCAAGCCTGAGGGCAGACTCAGCGTCTCTCCCTAGCCTTGCTCCCCCATGTCTCGCGCCCAAAGATGATGTCCCTCCACTTTCCAGTCACGGGGACGGAGCTCTCACGCATCCTCGACTGGAGCACTCCCACACCCTGGCCCTATCCATTGCCTATCTTCTGGCCCCTGGCGTCCTTCACCTGCTCAAACCCCTTCCTCAGCTCACCACTGTCTTCCCCGCCCCACCCCACAGGGAGCCGGAGGAGCTGCCCACCGCTTCCCCCGACTCAGGCCCTGGGCTCCATGTCCAGACCAGATGCCCCGGCCCTGCTGGTCCCAGCCTGCTCAGTTCTTACTCGGGGCCCCCTACCATCTCAGACCATGGTGCCTGTTTCCCCAAGCCATGACCTCCCCAGGCTGCAGCCCTCCCTGGGTTGCCCCAGCCTTCTACCTCGCAGACGCATACTTCACAGGGGTCTGCGCCGGGCTGGAAGCTTTCACCGGCCTCAAACTTCCGGCCCTCATGCTCACAGCCTTGTGGTGGGAGAAGAGAGGGCACCGCCAGGGAGATTTCAGGCTGGCAGTGATACCAGGGGGTGGGGTCCTCTGCCCTTCAGCCCCCCCAAGGACTGCAGAACAGGAGCTACTTCTAGAGCATCCCCTCTGCCACTCACTCCCCACCAAGGTGGGAGGTGTGGGCCCCAGCCCATCCCATCCCTACTCGAGGATCCCAACACCAGTACCAGAGCATCGAGGGCAGCAGTCACCGGGCCCCTGGTGTGGCTGGGCACAGGCGCTGACACACTGGATGTGGGCACAGGTGACGATGCCCTTGTGACACATGCAGGAGGAGCAGGGGCTGTCAGGGAGCACCCAGCTACTGCCTTCAGGGTGCTCGTCCCCGTGAGCCCGGCAGCCTGCAGTCCAGGGCAGGGGTAAGCTTTAAGTCTGAGATCTGAAGACTGCCCCGCCCACAAGTGGTCCACAGGATGTGTGGGAACGAGGGTGGAGGTCTGCAGGGAGGGGGCAGGAGGGCGGCTGGGACAGAGCCCTGTCTGCGGTGGAGGGGAAAGGCACATAAGAGTTCACGGCACCTGGGCTTGCCCTGTCCTGTCTGGGAGCTGTGTGCAGCAGGTACTGTTTGCTGCAGCCCTCATGGACACATGGGCATGCAGCAGGTGTGTAACAAATGCATGGCTCTCACTAACCATGTGCTCCAGGCAACCTAATCTCTTCAAGCCTCAGCCTCCTACTCTGCTAAATAGGAACTGCATCTGCTCTGCCTTCCTCATAGTGCAAGTGGCCCGCCGGGCTGATTTGTTTTAACTTCATGGCACGGGGCAGCACACAGGGTGAGGGGCGGCAGACAGGCTCAGAAAGGCTCATGTCCTGCAGCCAGTGGGCTCCAGCTGAGGCAAGTTAGGTTACCTCTCTGTAACTCTGATTCTTGTTTGTCGGGGGGCGGGGATATGTATGTATGTATGTATGTATGTATGTATTTATTTCAGCACTGGGATTTGAGCCCAGGGAGCTGAGCTATCTCTCCAGCCCTGTTTTTCCTGTTGTTTTGTTTTTAAAGACATAAGGACAGCACTTACCTGGTAAGACTGTTATATGGGTTAAATCTACTGTTATGTGGATTCCATGAGATACTAGAAGCAAGTGCTTAGCCTGGCCTAGGGTGTGTGCTCAATGAATGCTAATTATCACCACAGTTATTGTTGTGAATGGGGTGTGGATAGGAAGGGCAGTAGCTTCCAGGACTCTAACCAGCACTTGGAGGGGTGGCCCAGCAGGCCAGGCCAGGGAGAGGGTGGAAGAGCTGAAAGGGGCTGGGGCGGTGGTCCAGGACTGATGGGGGGCAGTGGACAGGCAGGGGGTGGGGCAGAGAGAGGGCTGGTGGGGTTGAGCGTGGGTGTGGGCAGCTCCGGGGGCTGGGCCTACCTCTGCAGCGAGGGCAGCAGGTCCCTGGCTCTGTGATCTGGAGCAGGCATGGCAGGGGTGGGCACTGCAGCCGTGCACAGCTGACCTGGCCAGCCTGCAGGAGATGCAGGCCAGCAGCTGGCGACCAAAGTCAGGGGAGCCATGGACCCCCACACCATACCCTCTTGCCACTTGCGGTACCTGACAGCGACAGCGCTCACAGCTGCCTGCAGGCCCCTCAAACTCCTGTCCCTCCTGGTGCTCCTGGCCCCTAAAAAGGCAGCCTGTGGAGGACACACTTCCTGGGTGGGAACCTGTGCCACCCTGTCCCGCTCTGCCCACCCCAGCTGGGAGGAAAGGGACACAGCACAAGGCTAGGGCAGGCGGCAGGTGGCTCACTGCGGCAGACAGGGCAGAGGCACGGTCCCGGTGAGGGGTGCAGGCAGGGGGCTGGGGGGCACGGCCTCCTCCGGCAGTGCACGGAGCCGTCCTGGCCGGGAGAGGTCACACTGACACTTCTGCCCCCACACCCCTCCAATGCACCCTCAAGCCAGGCTTGCTGTCCCTTGGTAGACATGCTACTGAAGCTGCCAGGCCCAAACCCCCTCTGCTGGACCAGAAGATCTCAGTCCAGCTCTGTCCCCCTCGGGAATGTCACCTGGGCGGCGGAGACACCCTCCTCAACAGGAAAGCAGCATACAGAGAGAAAGGGCACCAGGGTGCAGAAGGCAGCACCTCACCTGGCAGGTGCAGAGGGAGCAGGTGGGGTCAAGTGGGTCGGGAAGGGTCTCTCCGGGGGCAGCAGTGACCCCATGGTAGGAACATCCTGGCAGAGAGGGGAACACAATGGGGGCCACCATAGACAGACCCCTCCACTCTCACACACACAGCCATGGTCCCCAAAGCTTAAGGTGAAATGGTCGAGTCTGGGACAGGCAGGAAGAGTGAGGTGTGGGAGAAAAGAGAGCATTAGCCAGGCCGAAGACAGCAGGATTCGCAGGGCTGGAGAACAGAGGGGACAGGGCAGGGGGCTGAAAGGTGAGAAGAGGACAGCGTGACACAGGCACGCAGGACACACGGCCAGGCGGGCGGCGCCAGGCAGTGCGGGCTGAGGCCGCTGTCCCTCCTGGTTAGTGACTCCAGAGCAACAGGAGTTTTGAGTAGGGTGACAGGGTAATTTAGGAAGGCAGTGAAACAATCTAAGAGCAGGAAGGGTTGGAAAACAAAGGACTAGTTCTTTGCGAGCGACAGTCTGGAGTGAGGCGACACAGAGGGAAGCATGGGCATGGTCTGGAGCGAGTGTGATAGTGTGTGTGTCTCAGTAGAGGACTGATGTGGCTTAGCTGGGTGGCAAAGCTCCTGACCATAGAGGTTATGGGGGAAGAAGGGCAGGTGTGGCCCTACCCTGGCAGAGTGGGCAGCAGTGCCCCGGTGGGGTGAGGGCATGCCTGCAGACTGGAGGTTCGCAGGGACGGCGGCCGCAGGTCACGAAGCCTCCAAGGCATGTGCACATGTTGCAGGGTTCTTGGGGATCCTGGAAGTCCTGGTGGCTCAGGTAGGACTCGCCCAGGTATTCACAGCCTGCCAAGGTGAGAGGGAGAGGGGTGGGCTGGAGGGAGAAAGGGTTTGGAGTCGGGGAGAGAAGAGGAATAGGATGGAGGGAAGGATGAGAGAATTGGAGGGAAACCAACTGGCTCTGAGCTGGGCCAGGCAGGCCAGCCCCTGAGAGACCTGGCATGAGCCAGCTTCTTCCGAAGCCTGCAACAAATCCTTTCCATCCCTAGGAGACAGTCTTCGAGGATCTGTCCCTGTGGTTAAATACTCAGCAAGCCCCTGCCAGGGCACCAATTTCCCCAGCCTCAGGAGTGGATGTAGGTAGTACATGGCCAAGGGCACCCCTTTCCAATGCTCTTTAAGCCCTCTGGTTATGCTTTTTAAAAGACAGGTTGAGCCAGGAGTAGCGACACATGCCTGTAACCCCAGCCCTCAGGAGGCTGAGGCAGGAGGATCACCATGAGTTCAAGGACAGCCTGGGCTACATAGTAAGTTTAAGGCCAGCATGAACTGCATAGCAAAACCCTGTCTCAAAAAACAAAAGGAAGGAAGGAAAGAAGGAAGGAAGGAGGGAAGGAAAAGGGGAAGGGGAAGGGAGAAAGAGAAAGAAAGAAAGAGAAAGAAAGAAAGAAGGAAGGAAGGAAGGAAGGAAGGAAGGAAGGAAGAAGGAAGGAAAGAAGGAAGGAAGGAAGGAAGAAGAAGAAGAAAGAAAGAAAGAAAGAAAGAAAGAAAGAAAGAAAGAAAGAAAGAGAAAGAAAGAAAAGACAAAAAAGAAAGAAAGGGAATCCCAAAGAGGTATAAAGAGGTTGAGTGGGAAAACCTTAACAATCTCTAGAATTTCACAACACTGTGTTTCAATTGTATTCATTTTTACAGTAATCTATTCCTGGCAAGTCTAATTTTCCACTTCCTGTGTAATATAAAATACCTGTCAAAATAAATTTAAATTAACAAATGAATTTGAGGAAAAATATTGAATAAATAAAAATTCTGTTAATAGAAGTTGTGTAGCAGTAATTGCTAATATAATACAAGATACCAAAGATGTGGGAACTGGATCTGTTCAATTCTTTCTCTTCTTTTTCTTTTTTAATAGGAGTTAAAAATTAAGCCCAAAGAGGTTATATAATTTGCCCAAAGTCACATAAATAGTATCAAAAGCAGTAGAAAAGACAGCCTTAAATCCAGAGCTCTCTCTTCTTACTGTAAAAAAATTAAGATTTCCTCATCCATTCTGACAGTAAAGAAGGTTGAGACCAGATCTCCATCCCCCAGGCCCTCGCGCTGCCGCCCGCAATCCCCCGCCCCGCCCCTACCATCACAGGCAGGGCAGCAGTCGCCCCTGGCGGGGAAGGGGCACTGTGGAGGGGCACAAGCCCTAGGCTCGCAGGTGACACTGCCCTCCCAGCAGAGGCACTCGTGGCACGCGGCGCTGGGCGACGGGAAGCGCTCCCCGCTGGCGAACTCCTTCCCCTGGTACAGGCAGCCTGCGGAGGCGGAGGGGACCCGGGCAGCGGCTGGGGGCCCTGGCATTTGGCTCCCGGCCTGGGACACAGCATTGTGTCCCCCACCCCCACCCCTTTTTTTAGTGCTAGGAGCTAACCCGCGGCCTCGTGCATGCTAGGCGAGCGCTCTGCGGCTGAGATGCCCCCCGCCCCGTCATTCCTAACAACTGTGACTTGCGAGGCCGGGCCTGGGGAAACGGGATTGTGGGCTGCCGGGTGCGGAACTGGGGACCCCGCAGGGGCGGCTGAAGCGGGGCCGGGCGTTGGGGGCGGTACCGTCGCAGGAGCGGCAGCAGCGGCCCTGGCGAGGGTGGGCGCAGGGCGCGGGCGGGCAGGGCAGCCGCTGGCAGGATACCGAGCCGTCGCGGCAGAGGCAGCGGCTGCAGGGGTCGCCGGGCGGGGAGAAGCGCTCCTGGTGGCGGGCGGGCACGGCGGCCCCGGGCTGCGGGCAGCCAGCGCGGGCGGCTGCGGGGGAGAGGGCGTCAGAGCGGCCACGAGGGGCGCGGGAGCAGGGGCCGCGCGGAGCGGCTCCTACCCGGGCACTGCGGGCAGCAGCCTCCGGGGGGCAGCACTGGCTCCGGACAGGGCGGAGGCGGGCAGCGGCGGGCCAGGCACTGCACGTTGCCGCTCTGCGGAGGGGACAGAGGGACAAGGCCAGGCCGGGTCAGAGGACGAGGCCGGGGAGACCCGCGCCCTTCCCCCCTCCCAGGGGCCTCTCCCGGCCTCCCCAAGGCCCGGCCCTCCCCGCTCCTCCAGGACGCCTTTACCAGACAGCGACACAGGCGGCAGGGGTCCGAAGGGTGGGCGAAGTCTGCTCCGTTGGGGTACTCTTTCCCGCCAAAGGCGCAGCCTGGGGAGGCGGCAGCTCTAGGCCCGAGGGAGACCCTGTGGCCTGTGCGAAGGAGCGCCCTCCCCGCCCCGCCTCACCGCTGCAGTCGCTCTGGCAGCAGGTTCCGGGCCGCGGGTGGGCGCAGAGAGCCCGGGGGCAGGCGCGGGGCTGGCAGCGCGCATGGCCTTCCTGACAGTGGCACTCCTGGCAGGGATCCCCAGGATGGGAGAAGCGCTGGCCATCCGTAAACACCTGTTTCTCCAGGATGCAGTCTGGGCAGTGGAGGTGGGAATGCGGGAAAATGGTCACAGCGTGACAGCCCCTCGTTCGGGGAGGTCCAGAGCTGCCAAGGTGTGCAGCTTGGAAGCTGAGTTCACGGAGGGCAAGGGTTGTGTGTAGCGCGTGCGGACACTATCCCTCAGAGCACACGCGTGCGTGTGCATTTGGGCCCTGTCACTGGCAGGCAGATGTGTCTGTGAGGGTGCAGAGTTTATGCCTGTGTGCCCATGCTTGTGACAGCCACCCTAGTACAGACTCTCCACGTGTGCAGGAACTGAGTCCCCTGCACCCAGCACCCACTCCCGGAAATACAGAAGCAGACACGATCATGAACCTGGGTCACGCAGGTGAGAGTGTGAGTGTACCTGCCAGGTGAGGCGTCAGAAGAGGAAACGCAGGGCAGGAAGGAAGGGACAGCAAATTCTTCTCCTCCCACCCGCACCCCGTGAGCACCACAGAATTCTTTGTTGTGTGGGGTCGAAAACAGTGCAGAAGGCTGCTGATTTTGAAGGTACCCGAGTTGCCCACAAGCCTGTTAGCAGTAAGTAGTACCTGGACACCTGGGGCAGCACTGGCCGGGTGGACTCTGGGGCCTGGCACAGGTGGTAGGAGGGCAGTCGACCACAGCACACCTCACAGTCCCATCCTGAGAGCAGGGAGAGGCTGTGGGGTAGCCCCAGGAGGGGCTCAGTGGGGCAATGGCAAGCCAGGGGGGTACCATACCTTGCAGTGGCAGGCGTGGCAAGGGTTGCCCGTGTCTGTGAAGTTCTGTCCATTGGCGTACACGTGGCCATGGTAGGTGCAGCTCTCACAGCTGGGGCAGCAGGCACCTGGGGGGTCAGGATGGTCAGGTGGGCAGGATGAAGCAGGGAAAGAAATCCAGGGCGGGGCTGGGGTGCTCACCAGATGGCTGGGTGGGGTGCTCACAGGGGGGCGGGGAGCAGAGCACAGGCCCACAGACAGGCACCCCATCTTGGCAGGAGCAGGCTGTACAGGGCTGACCATCAGGCTCCCACCGGACTCCTTCAGCAAACTCCTCTCCATCGAGCACACAGGCTGCAGAGAGGGGTTGTCACCACGCCAGCTGGAACACTCCACGTCCATGCTGTCTTTTCCAGCCCTCAGGGTCCCCATTTGTCATTCTCATGGAGCCTCTGAGCCCCCTAAACTCTCCTTACTGCAGCAGCCTCCTCCCATACACCCACCTGGGCTGCACCCACCTGGGCAGAGCCTCGGGCCAGAGCCAGATGGGGCACAGGGGGCGACCGGGCACTCCTGCTCCTCACAGGAGACCTCGCCAGCCTAGGAGGGAGGCCAGGTGAGAGGCCCTGAAGGAGCAAGACGGTGGGGGGGAGGGAGACAGTGGGACTGCCCACCTGGCAGGAGCAGCGAACACAGCGGCCCCTCTCCTGGAGCCTGAAGGTCTCCTGGTTCTGATACTGGTGTCCCTGGTACTCGCAGCCTGGATGGGAGGACAGGAGGACGGGTGGCTGGGGGAGCAGGGCTGGCACCTGAGGCACGCAGCCCCTCTTCACACACAGAATCACAGCTCCTGCCAGTTCCTACTTTCCCCCGAGAAGGGGAGGTGCGGACTCACCTGTGGGGACAGCAGCTTAGGTGCAGGGAATCCAAGCTCATCACCACCCAGAGGCCCCCTGCAGCTAGGACCTGTCCCTTGCCAGCAGCCGTGGCTTCCACTCACCATCACACACCGCGCAGCACTGTCCAGAGGTCCTGCCTGGGTGTCTGCAGGGCACAGGTGGGCAGGGCAGAGGCTCACACTGGACGCTCCCATTCTGCCAACAGGGCGTGGTCAGTGGGTGGCAGGCAGGCGCAGAAGCCAGGATGACCCTGCCAGGCAGCCACACTCACAGCACAGTGGCAGCGGGAGCAGGGATCCCCGGAGCCCACAAGCTCCCCGCTGCGGTGCTCCCGCCCGTTTAGGAAACAGCCTGTTGGGAAGAGGAGTACAGGCTGTCCTCAGGGCCTTCACCACCTCCCTGCTGGCCTTTATGGGAAACCGGGCTGGGCCCGCAGTCAGTTTGGGGCTCTGTTCCAGCCCCTGACTCACCATCGCACACCGGGCAGCAGGTGCCTGGGAGGGGCCGGGCAGGGTATGGGCAGAGGCTGGCACATTCTCGCTGGCGGCACTGGATGTGGCCCTCCTGGAGGGGGTGACAGGGAGGGGCCGTCAGGGTTTAGGTAAACGGCAGAAACAGCACTGGAGTTCCATCCTTTCAGACACTGGATGTTATGGGTGAATTGCACCCCCCTAATTTTGTTAAAAGTCCTGGACCCCGGCACCTCAGACTTTATCTGGAAATAAGTCTGCTGCAGATGTAGTTAGCTAAGATGAGGTCACACTAGAGTAAGTGCATCCCTAATCCAGCATGACTGGTGTACTTGTAACAAGGGGAACTAACTTTAGCCCCCCCACACAGAGAGCCTAGCAATGCCAGCAACACTGCCCCCTCCACTGGGAAAGGCACAGAACAGATTCTGCACAGCCCTCAGAAGGAGCCAGCCCTGCCATACATTGATCTTGGACTTAGATTACATATCTGCTGTTTACACCACCTGGTCTGTTGTCCTGTTACAGCAGCCTTAGGAAACTAACACTGTACCAATGTAAAACCTAGCATGTTACTCAAGTGCTCTGTGACTCCGTTTACCTCTCTGGGAAACATGGGAATAGTCCTGTTCTCCTAGGCTTATGATGGGGATGACATGAAAGGAGGTGTCAGTGTGATGCCCACCTTTGCAGCTGGTACGGAACCGAGTAGCTGCTCCCCTCCCCCAGCCTGTTCCCAACAGATACCATTCCTTGTGCACACTTGGGCTCTCTGCCTCCAGCCCCACCAGGGAACCCAGTGACTCTTCTCATGAGCGTGTCTGGCTTCCTGTGCTTTCTTCGCTGTTCCCAGAGTATCTTCTCCCACCCTCCCCTCCTCAAATCTAACTCATCCTTTAAGGCCTAGGCAAGTACCATCCCTTCCACGACATTGTTCTAGATCCGTACTACCCAAGAGCAATGTATGGCAAGCCACTAAAACGTGTGTCCGATGGTGAGTCGGTGGGCACAGGACCCCAAGCCCAAAATAGGGTCTCTAAAAGCTCTTAGAGTGTAAGCTAAGTGGAAAGCTTAATGCAAGCTGCTAAATCCTCTCAAACCCAACTTTTGGATCTTTTTTTTTTTTTTTTTTTTTTGAGTCAGGGTCTCACCATGTAATCCAAGCTAGCCTGGAGCTTGTTATGTAGGTCAGGCTACCCTCAGATTCACAATTCTCCTGCCTCAGCCTTCTGAGTGCTGTATTATAGCTGTGTATATCACCCCACATTAAAAAAACATAAAAATAAACTAAAGCAGAACATGGTATAGAAGTTCATGCCTGTAATTCCAGCTACTTGGGAAACTGAGGCCAGCATTCACAATTTAGCAGCCAGATCCTGTCTCAAAGTAAAATTTTAAAAAGTACTGGGGATGTAGTTCAGTGGTTGAGTGATTTCTTAGCACGTGTGCGACCCTGGGTTTAATCCCACAAAAACGTTTTAGTAAAACGGTCCATTTTCCCAGTATATCCAAAATATTATTTCAACATGTACAGTAACCAATGCAGGAGATTAGTAAGATATTTTATATCTCTTTGTTCCTCCTAAGTCTTTAAAATTGGTGTGACTGCACGCTTAGCACACGTTCAGTGGCCACGTGTAGCGGTGCCCACCCAGTTGGATGTCCCAAGACAAACTCCTTGCAGCTTTTGAGGCTGTCATATCCCACTCTGTCACTCCCCTCCCTTGAGTTAGGGTCACAGGTGTGCTGCAAAGCCCTACACTCAGAGTGTGCACAGCTGAGCACATCAGGCCTGGTGCTCACAGCACCCAGGGTTCCGTCCTCTCCATCCCCGTCCCCTCACAGTGCCCACAGATGCGTGCACTGGAAGAAGGCTATGAATCCAGAGAACCCAAGGGCAGGATGGGTGAGCGACAGGACTCACCAGGCATCGGCAGATCTGGCAAGGGTCTCCAGCTGCCGTCCACTCTTGGCCATTGTCCCGGTGAATGCCACCTTCTGCGCAGCCTGAGGCTGAATACAGAGGCCTGGTGGGAGGTGGCCCAAGGCTCCCTGGATGCCTTCACCAGAGCAGGCTAAGCCTCTGCCTAGGCAGAGTGAAGCCCCCCATGGCAGACAGCCCCCCATAGCCTTCTTCTACGGCACCGCCACGCCCACCTGCCCAGCTACAGGGTGTGTGTGTGTGTGTGTGTGTGTGTGTGTGTGGCACTCCACGCCTCTCCCTTTCGGGTTTGACCATTCATAGCTGCTTACACTGCTCCCGTAACATACACCCCCGAGGGTCAGGTCCAAGCCCTCACTCACATTGCCCTCTTCCTGGAATGTCCTCTGCCTTCTTTGACCTATCACCCAGTTAACTGCTCTTTATCTTAAGGGTCTCCTTGGCACCGGCTGTCTCTGAGGTTATTTCCCTCCTGGGCCCAGCTGGATTAAGTGGTCTGAGTTTTCTCAGCACCTGGCCCCCGCTTTTATTCCTGACATTTGTTTCACATATTGGTGTGACTCAAGGGTCACCCTCTAAAAAAAAAAAGGGGTCACCCTCTAGTGGTCATCCCTGAGGGCAGTGCCCTCAGCCTTGGTGCTGGGGTGCTGGTCATTTATTACCCAGCATTGTGAGGTCTAGACTATCACTATGAGCAGCTGAGAAATGGAGGCACAGAGTGACTCAGAGTCACACAACTAAGTGACAATGGCAGAATCCGAGCTTAGGCATTGCAGCTCCAGAGCAGGCTTGGACTGGCATTACTCCCCCAGCCCCAGGCCAAATCAGAGGCCATCAGGTGGGCTGTGGAGGTGAAGGGATGCCATGGGGGTCTGTCAGGGACCATGAGGGAAGGGTCAGGGGCTCTCACCTTGGCAGGCTGGGCAGCAGTGCCCAGGCCTCAGAACTGGCTCAGGGCAGGGAGTGGGTGGGCACTTCACGGGCACACAGCGAACCAGGCTCCTCTGTAATGCACCAATAGCTGAGGCTGCCCTCAGCTCTCCCAGAGGAGTGGGGCGGGCCAGAGCCAGGCAGCGATGGAGGAAGGGCCTCCCTGGCACCAGCTTTCACAAGGCATATTACAAACGACTAAAAGAGCGGCTGGCAGGGCCGAGCCTGGGGCCTCAGCAGTGGTGGCAGAGAACTCACCAGGCAGGAGCATTGGACACAAGGGTTGGAGATGGATGGGAAGCTGGTCCCCTCTTCATAAAGCCGCCCCTCATACTCACAGCCTGGGGAGGGTGCCAGGGTGATGGATGGGTCACTAGAGGGCAGGGGTGAGCATCCCCAAGGGATGGCATGACCCCAAGTGGGCTGGACCCTTTGGGGCTAAGGCAATGGGGGGTGGGCAGAGTGGGAGGTCACCTGGCCGGCAGACGGGGCAGCACTTCCCAGGTGGGGTGTAGCTTTCCAGACAGTTGAGCTTGGAGCATGAGGGCCGCTGGCACTGCACGGTCCCTGCCTGCAGGGCAGACACTGAGCCCACCTCACTTCCTCCCCACTGCCCGAGCCAGGTACTCTGCAGGCCTTGCAGCCTAGCAGGCTCCAAGCCTCTGCCCTGGGTGGAGGCAGCAGCGGGGTCTGGCTCCAGATTAGGATGGGTATGAGCAGCCCTGGGGCAGCAGGGACACAGGTGGTAGCTGGGATCAGGCCCTCACTCTCTTACCCGGCAGATGCAGATGACACAGGGCTCTGGATGCCATGTTTCCCCTGACCTGTGGCCCTCAGGGCAACCTGCAAAACCAGACCCAGAGCGCTGGGCGCCACATCACAGTGGCACTGTTCAGGACCCAGCTATCAGAGAGTTTTATATTTATTACAGCTCTCTAGCAGGTGACAGTCAAGTCTATAATGTAAACATTTTGTTTATTATTTATTTATTGAGACACGGTCTTGCTATGTAGTTGAGGCTGGTCTTGAACTCACTATGTAGCCCAGGGTGGCCTCAAGATTGTGCCAATCCTCCAGCCCCAGCCTCCTGA
The DNA here is from genome assembly GCA_004027595.1 of Dinomys branickii. Lineage (NCBI taxonomy): Eukaryota > Metazoa > Chordata > Mammalia > Rodentia > Dinomyidae > Dinomys > Dinomys branickii. The sequence continues at coordinate 77,791 of PVLD010007351.1, read as the reverse complement.
GTGCTAGGAATACAGGCATGTGCCTATGCCTAGCTCCTCAATGTATTTATTTTATAACAGGTGGGAGTAAAGGTTCTTGAAAGGAGTGTCTGTATTTTTTTAATAAAATGCCACCTTTACTCCAACCAGTCACCAACTGGTTGCCCATTCTTTTGGCTAGGCGTGGTGGTGCACACCTGTAATCCCAACACTTGGGCAGCTGAAGCAGGAGGGTCATTATGAGTCAGAGGTCAGCCTGGGCTACAAAATGAGCTCAAGGCCAGCCTGAACTGCATAGCAAGACCCTGTCTCAAAAAAAGGAATAAAAAGAAACACCTCCCCTTGCAGCCTACAATCCCTGGCTCCTGGCCAACACAATGGCTGTAAAGCCCTTCAGCTGATCTCTCTGCATCCAGCCTGCGCCATCTGAATATTCCTAAATATTCTATTGAATATGCCACACTCTGGCTCCTGAGCTTTCAATTGTTCCCCGCTGCCCGCAGAGGAAGTCCAACTGCAGGCTTATAACAGCTTGTTTCCGCTGGCCTTCTTGGACCGATGCCTGGAACATATTTCTCCGTGCTTGGTTCCTATGCACAAAGGGACCTGCAGTACTCCTCCTGGAGAAATCTCACCTTCCCTTGAAGACCCAGCTCAAATGACCCCTGGCCTATAAAGGCCTCCCTGACTGACTGGCTACTGAGAGGAGCTCCCCATGCTCTCCCTTCTGTTTCTTCCTCTGGCAAAGCATATACTGCTTCCTGCATCTCTTAATCTGTTCTTTGGATCTTAAATCTTGTGTTAGATTACCTGTAAAGTTAGCTTCTCAACTAGGCCCTGATAAGCTCTGACAGGGTTGCAGGCCAGGGTCTGCACTTGCTGGCTCCAGCATCGGGTCTGCACTCCCCCAGCACGATCACAGGGTTCTCCCACTGCCCGTTCTCAGAGCCCAAGAGCATGAGCAGGAGGGGGAGCTGGGCCTGTAGCAGGCTGACCTGGGTCACAGTGCGGGCAGCACACTTCCGGCTCAGGGCAGGGTGCTCCTGGGCATGGCTTCTGGGTGCAGGTGATGCCCCCTTCCTGTGGAAGCAGGCTAGAGTGACCGCAGGGCCTTCTGAACCCCAGGCATGGACTTGTCCAGAAGCATCAGATGAGTTGGGCTACCCTAATCCAAGGGCAGAAAAGAGGTGGCCCACCCCACCCCGTCCTTCCGGAAGCTCTTGACCTCTGGGAACCCTCTTTTCCAGGAGCCCAGAACTTCCTCAGAATGGAGAGATCCTGGGAAGAGAACCAAGGGCTTTCTAATGGAGGAGTAAGAAAGAAAAAGCCAGAAGAACAGGCTGTGGAGGCAAGTGACAGAAAGCAGGCAGGCGGGGAGTGTGAGGCGGCAGAGGGCGTGCGGCAAGCGGACGGCGCTGGTCACACAGGCGAGGGCTGGGGGACAGAAGACAGCACCCTACATCCTCGCCCTCCACGCTGCTATTCGCCAGGGCCAGATCAAGGGGCCTGGGGCCTCTGGAGGTGGGGGTGCACTTCAGGGAGTGGAGCTCCTTAAGGTTGAGGGGAAGGGCAGGCAGAACCCACCATCACTCAAGATCTAACAACAAGGCTGGGGATATAGCTCAGTGACACAGTGCCTGCCTGGCAGGTGCAAGCCCTGAGTTCGATTCCTGGTACCAAAAACATGATCTAATCACAGCTCTGAGGCAACAGGTAGCTGGAGGGAGGGCAGAGGGGCAGGTATGGGATACCTAGAGGGTTATGGGAACTCACCAAGCAGTGGCAGGTGGTGCAGGCATCTGGGGAGAAGGTCTCCCCGTTGCCATAGACCTGACCATTGTGGCTGCAGCCTGAGGAGTAGACAGTGTGGCATTCAGGCCCCAATGTCATCTCCAGGCCCTGAAGTGGCCCAGCAGGTGACGGGGTGGCACTAACCCTGGCAGTGGGGCAGGTTGGGCTGAGGGCCACAGTGCGCCTCCCCGTGTTGGCAGATGCAGGTAGTACAGGCGTCCAGCTCCCAGCGAGCACCCTCAGGCCAGGCGCGCCCCAGCCCCCAGCACTGGGCAGAGGTGGGGCAGCACTCACAGGACTCCAGCCGCCTCACCCTGACCTGCAACTCCTTGTTCTGGGGAAGAGGTGGGGCTACAGCTCAGCCTTCCCCACCATTTAACGTGGATTTGTGAGGTGCCAGAACTGAGGCAGGATGAGAAGGAAGTTTGACAACTCCACAGAACAGGTGGTTCTCCCCCATCAACATGCACTTCAACTAGTTCTCGGGGGCACAGGTCCACCCTTGGGCAGAAAGGGAACCTGTCCTCACCCAGCACCTTGTACAGAGCAGGTGCTCCACTGAGAAAGGGAACGGAAATCCAGATCAACACAACAAATACCCAAAGATTCTTCACTCATGAAAGAACAGATGTTGTTGGGTTTTTCTGAGATAGAGTCTCACTATGCATTTCAGGCTGGACTTGAACACACTACATAGCCCAGGCTGGTCTTGAACTCATGGTGATCCTCCTGCCTCAGCCTCCCGACTGCTGGGATTACAGGCATGAACTACCATACCTGGCTAAGAACTGTTAAGATTAGACTTCTCTGTGTGCTTTTAAAATGAAATTATTTTAAGATTCCCCAGGGCCTTCCCCAAACCCTCTCTTCTCCCAGTATGCAAAAGCCTACCCTACCCCAAACATCCAGCCCTGCATCTATGGTACCTGCTCGTTCAGCTTGGTCACCTCAGCCTCCAGCTGCCCCAGCCGTTCCTCCAAGGGCTGCCACTGTTTCTGGGGGCTCCCAACAGGGACTGAGGAGTGGGCAGGTGCCTGGTGCTCGTAGTCATGGATGTCCGTGAGTCCAGGTGGCTCCCTGAGGACAGCCCCACCTGATGAGCACAAGAATCCACCGGAAGGCTAGGACTAGTTCTGTCCTCTGAACCATGCAGGGGAGAGTCATGTTGTATCCCACCATCTAGAGAAGGGGACATAGTCTGGGTTTTTTCTTTCTTTCTTTTTTTTTTTTGAGACAAGTTCTCACCCTATAGTTCAAGCTATCCTTGAACTCACTATATAGCCCAGGCTGGCCACAAACACTCAACAATCCTCCTGCCTGAGCCTCCTGAGTGCTGGGATTACAGGTGTGTACCACCACGCCCAGTTAGGTCTGAGAGTTGAAGGGGGAGGCAGGGCATACAAGGAGGTAAGGAAGCCCTAAGCAGACAAAAGTGATGCAGACTAGCTTTCCTTTCTTGACAGTATAAGCCCCAGGGTCACTGACCTGCAGGGGGCACAGAGCAGTAGCCAGACCAGGGCGTCCCTACAGCCTGGCTGACTCTGTGAAAATCCCTATTATAAAACTAGGATCACTGAGTGTGGTGGCGCAATCCCAGCACTAAGGAGGCTTGAGGTAGGAGGATCGTTGCCAGTTCAAGACCAGCTTGGGCTACAAAGTGAGCTCAAGGCCGGCTTGAACTGCATAGGGAGACGCTATCTCAGAAAGACAAAAAGGAAAAGAAGAACACTAGGATCACCATCCCCCTGGGCCGACAGTGGCCTAGGAACCTGACAGGCCCCTGATGTATCATACTGGGAGGGCCACAAAGCCAGCACAGGCTGAAATGCAAGGGTAAGGCGGCTACTTCTGTGTGGTAACCCCCACCCCCAGCCCCTGCACCTGTCAGAAAGGGCACCACTGTGGGACAAGGGGCTCAGGGAAGGGCAGGGCTTAGCCCCATCCACCTCCAGCCTGACCACTGCTTCCTAGGCCTGTGGCCATGGGCCTGGGGCTCCATGTGGGGGAATAGGGGGCTAGAACTTGAGACCTGACTGCATTGCCTGAAGGATTTGGGGGAAGGCAGGCAAAGCCTCCACTAGCTTCCAGCACCCAGGCCCAGGGAAGACAGCCTGTCCCTGGTTCTGAGCGACACTGTGTGAGAGGAGAGGGGGTGTCTGAGTTCAAGCCTAGGGCTGGAGAGAGGCCGGTATCACCTTCTCACCTCCATCCTGCTCTCCTGAGCTAGGACAGTACAGTGGGGGCGGGGCTGGCAGACCCCAGAGATCCCACAGACTTCCAGGTGGGACAGGGACAGCGATGCGGGGCAGTGGGGAGGGCCCTGAGGAGGAGGTGAGAGCTGGAGGCCCAGAGAGGAGTGCCCTTTCCCAGGGCAGCTCAGCAGGGCCAGCCTGGGGTGACTGGAGGACTTCTCAGACACTCTGCCCGAACCAGGGAAACAAGGTCTCCCGATCCTCCCCGCCAGCCCCGCCACTGCCACCCACACCGGAGACTGGACTCTAGTCCAAAACGTGCTCTGCCCCGGTTCTTTGGCTTGGTTAATGCCGTCCCACCGACCCACTTACCTAAGCCAGAAATGTGCAGTCCCTCTTGTGCACCCTCCCCAAGCCCATCGGTCTCTCAGGTCCCCAGCTCCCCCGAGCCACCCCTCCTCTGGTCTCCTCGCAGCTGGCTACAGACGTTCTCTCTCGGCCGGGCCTTTCTAAATCAAGGGCAGCGGGGGCAAGTTCAAAGGGACCCCTTACTGGCGGTCCCCTCTTTCCACCGCCACGAGAGTGCTCAGTACCCCCTCTCATACCACCAGCACCCCAGCTGCCCGTTACTGCTCCTGTGGACACCCCCCGCACGCGGGCTATCTGTCACCAGGAACTGCGCGCTGCCCTGGCCTGGCCCCTGCGCCCGCCTTCCGCCCCATCCACAGGAGGGCGCCCAAAGGCGGGGTCTCCGAATCTGAAGCCGTCCGCCAGCTGGATCCCGGCGGGCCCTCTGCCCTGGGCCGTACCCCAGCTCGCCCCTCCGGTGCTGCTTCAGGGCCGCGGGCTCCCGGGGCAACCTTGCGTGCGGCCCGGACGCTTTCGCAAAGGGCTTCTTCTGAAGGTGGCACAAGGCCGCCTGCTCCTGGGGACTCTCCCCCTCCCAGCTCCCCTCCGAGCCTCGCCCGCCCGTGCCCTGCAGGGGCCCCCAATTCCTGCCGGCGCCCTTCGGGGAGCGACGGAAAGGCTCCAAGTCTGCTCCCACAGCACGCTCCGTTCCCTCCTCCTTTCCCATGACAATAATTAACTTCAGACTCTCGGATGCCAGAGCAGCCTCTCCTCGCCGCCGTCTGCAGGGGTGGGGGAGCCCCTGCCCCTCCGCTCCCCCTCCCGAGCCGCCCCCCCCAGCCAGGTTCCCCCATTCTCTCGCCGAGGGAGGAGGAGAGAGGACGAGGGGCAACAGCCGGGTGGGGCCGGGCGGAGCAGCTCGGGTCCGAGGTCTCCGCTAGGTTGAGCAGGGTGGGGCGCCCGACTCACCTCCCGCGGCGCAGCCCGCCGCTAGGGCCAGGCTGCTGAGCCGCAGCAGGGCCAGCGGCCCCGCGCCCGGCTGGACCATGCTCCTCCGCCGGCCTCGTCGTCTGTCGTCGTCGTCGCGGCTCCGCAGGCGCTGGGGGAGGCGGGGTGGGGAGACACAGGCCACCTCCCACCCAGTCTTTGTTCAGGGATGGCCCCTGGCGTCTGTCATCCCGCCCCGAAGTGCCCGCCTCCCCATGGCCACCTCGCCTGCGGCCCCAGCCCCGTCCTGACCCAGCGCCTGGTGGTGGCCCCGCCTCCTGTGGATGACCCAGTAGGAGACACTGAACCCACACAGCCTCAGGGGGCTCTGGGCGGCCCCTCTCTGCTCTCTGGGTTGTACCATCCTTCCAGGGTTTTTCAGTTTAGCTGTTGCCCCATCTCCTTGGTTTACAAGAAAAGGAAAATGAGCTGGGTTCAAATCCCTGCATGATCAATTCCATGTGGCTTAAAATAGACCTGCTAACTTCTCTGTGCCTCAGTTTCCCTATTGGTAAGTCATAGGTCACAACATCTACCCTAGAGACTTGCATTGGTACTAAGTTTAATTACCCAGATCAAGAATTTAGGGTAATGGATGGCAAGTGCTAAGTGCCCAGATAGTAACTCTAGTTGCTAAGCTCTGATTTTGAAATCGAGGGCTCTCTGTCCACCTACATTTCCTTTCTTGATTCCACTCACCCCTCCTACCCACCCACCAGCTCCTGGATTGGCCCCCAGCACTGAGGCTTCCCCTCACTGCTGATCCCAGTCCCGCTTTCCCGGCTGCTGAGCTGGAGCTTGGCCTGTGTAGTCAGCCTAGGTAGGGGGCAGGGCTGGGCCTGGGGCTGAGCAGAGCAGAAGCCCAAGGGAGGAAGTGAGGGAGGCTGGGAAAGTCCTCGGTGCAGCTGGAAAGCAGAGGGAGGTCGGCATGGGGCCCCAAGCTCCCAGGCAGAGCGGGACATGGGGGGTGGAGCTGTGACTCCTGGGGGGTGGAGCTGTGACTCCTGCCAAAGCAGTCTCCCTGCCGCCTGAAAAACCCCAGTGAGAACCCAACCCCTCCCCCAGCCAGGCAGGGACGGAAGGTCTCCCCCAGCCATCTCTGCCTCAAGAGCGGCAAACAGCCCTCCACAGGACTGTGCTCCCCTAAGGAGGCCGGAGCAGAGTGCAGCAGGGGGAAGAGAGAGCCTGTGACTCAACCCAACCTTCACGACCTAGAACCAGGGTCACAGAGCAGAGGAAAGTCAGGGCCAATCAGCAGGAAAAAGCATAAGGAAATGGCAGCAGTGTTCCCACCAGGCTTAGGAAAATCATCCCTGTTCACTTGATGCTTCTTACAAGGCCAGTCTTGGGGAAGCCATGACCACAGACTGCGCAGGCACCTCCAGGCCTCCTCCTGGGTCGCACTTGCTCTGTGTGACCTCAGACAAACCGCTTCACTTTCAGACCTAATTCCTCTTAGCTGCAACCCTGAGCTCTAAAAATACCTGCCTCACAAAGGCAGGGTTAAAAAAAATTAACACCCAAAAGAGCACCTCATAGAGCCTGATCTAGACATATGAGGTCTTCACTTTTGTGATCTCTGATCTGTACTAAGACCCTGCAGGTTGGGTAGCTTTGTCCGCATTTTACACCAGCTGAGAGATACTGGGTAAGCACACTGGGCACAGACCACAGAGCCCGGATTCAATGCAGGCCCCCGGCAAACTCTTTCTCCTGCTCCCTGAGAAGAGCATTTCCTATGTTCCCACAGTTCTCCCTTTATCCACAGTACCATGGTGGCAAATTAGTGAACTTTTCTCAGTCTCCTCTGAGAACCCGTGATAAGAAGAGTACTTCTGTGATGAGACTTGGTGGTGTGTGTCTGTAATCCCAGCACGAAGGAGGCTGAGCTCAAGGTCAGTTTGAGCTACAAAGTAAGAACCCTGTTTCCAACAACAACAAAAACAGAGTACCTCTGTCCTGGCTGGCATAGGGATTGCCTTCACCTGGGCTCCCTGAAGGCGGAGCACAGGGCAAAAGACTACATCAGTGATTTTGATGTGGTCATGGCTTCCCCAGGACTGGCCTTGCAGGAAGCATCGAGTGAACAGGGATGATTTTCCTAAGCCTGGTGGGAACACCACTGCCATTTCCTTACGCTTTTTCCAGATGATTGGCCCTGACTGTCCTCTGCTCTGTGACCCTGGTTCCAGGTTGACACAGGGAGGGATGGGCAGCCATGCCAGGCTGCATGATGGAGCTGGCCATTGCCACGGGCATCTGAGTGTCCAGCCCCTCAGAACTACCTGGGCAGTGTAACAGCCAGGAAGCAAGCACAAGCACCAGAGGAATCCCAGAGTGAGGGAGGACACATCCGTAGCCAGGCCTGAGGCAAGACACTGTCTGGGTGCACCTGTGTGGCACTGCTTGCAGCCTGTGCGGGGCTAGAGTGAGGCCGCAGCAGGATTTGTACCAGGGGTGTGCAACACAATGTATTACACAAAACAATGCATGGAAAATGCTTCTTAAGAGCCTGGCATGTTTTAAGTACCCCCAATATGTTACTACATTTATTACCTCTTCTTCCTCCAAGGCCCAAACTGAAAAGCCAACAGGATTTCTATCAGCCTTCTGGTCTTCTGAGCTTCTGAATCTGACCAGAATCTCCCAGACAGAGCAGCCTAAGCCATTCCAGCTCTGCTCTTCCAGGCGACTTCTCCGAACCTCTCCAGTCTCTTCCCACAAGCCATTCCCAAAGGCTCTTGCACCACAGCGTCAGCTGTGGTCTCCCACTCTCAGGGAGCGGGAGAGTTTGCCAGCGACCCAAATTGACTCCGGGCTCTGTGGTCCATGCCAAGTGAGCTTACCCAGTGTCTCTTAGCTGGTGTGAAAGGAGGACAAAGCAACAATCCCACTCCTGACACCAGATTCTGTCTTGGTTACTTTTCTCTGGTGGAGTGACCCATACTTTTGTTCCTGAAGGCTCTGGGCCATTTGACATTCTTCCTGTACTGGGTTTTTGTAGTTTCCTGTTGTAGGGCTGCAACAGATGGAGAATGGTGGGAGGCAAAAAACACAGAGCGACCAGCTCAGTCAGGATGCACGCCAGGGCAGGAACAGAAGTGAGGACTCACTCACTGGCTCACCCTCTCCCTCTTCCACTACCCTATAGCATCGTGTGCTCCTGTGTGTGGCTAATGCCTTCCCCGGGGGGCCCTCATCCTATAAGGAAGCCAGTAGCTTCACATAGGCGCCCTCCAGGCCAAGTAGGGACTCAAGTCCTTCTCTGGCTTCAGGCCCAGAGCCTTTGGGAATGAAGGTATGGGTCACTCCACCAAGAAAAGTAACCAAGACAGAATCTGGTGTCAGGAGTGGGATCGTTGTCCTCCGTTCACACCAGCTGAGAGATAGTAGGTAAGCTCACTGGACAGGGACCACAGAGCCTGGATTCAATGCAGGTCACTGGCAAACTCTTTCTCCCGCTCCCGCTCCCTGACACTGTGGTGCAAGAGCCTTTGGGAATGGCTTGTGGGAAGAGACTGGAAAGGTTCGGAGATGTCGCCTGGAAGAGTAGAGCTAGAGTGGCTTAGGCTGCACTGTCTGGGAGATTCTGGTCAGATTCAGAAGCTCAGAAGACCAGAAGGCTCATAGAAATCCTGCCTACTGGCTCAGGAGGTTTCTGCTGGGAAGAAGGACTGCACTGGGTGCTGGACTCCAGATGATGTATGTTACAGGTTGGCAGAAAGTTTGTCTGCGTTTGGCTCGTGTCCACAGACTTAGCCTAAGACTGAGATTAAGGGCGGTGGACTAATTAATCTGGCAGAAGAAATTTCAAGGCAGTCTAATGTTGAGGCAGTGGCATGGCTATTGCTGGGGGCTTTTAGCCAGATTTACATTGAGAATAAGAAGCATTGATCCCCAGCACCACACACACACAAAAGAGAGAGAGAATCAAGAGCAAAGAGCCCAGCAGAATGATTTAAAATGTTGTGAGTTTGGCCAGAAAGGAAGCTCCAGTAAAGCTGTGGACTGCAAAGATCGCAAATCCTGAGAAGGAACAGGAGAGTAGGAAAGATGGCCTGAGGGCATCACAAGAAGCCAGGAGCCTCTGCCCTTTATAGCCTCGAAACTGCAAAGGTGAAAGACCTTGTTTTGAGGAGAAAGCCACAGAGAACCATGTTCCAGAGTGGTGGCCACATAGAGAATTTGTTCCTTGAAATTGGATTCAGAGTGCCCAGTGATCCAGGCACTGGACACGCCAAGAGAGAGAAAAGCTTGGCTACTGCTCCAGCTGGCCGCAGACCGTGGCATCATCCATGTATGTGGTGCAGGTTTTAGGTGCATGAAGAATGCAACAGTTATGGAGTTAAAAAGGCTTCCACCTCAGTTTCAGAAGGCCTGGGGGGCCAGGCAGCGTGCCCCTGAGAGGGTAGTGTATGAATCTGTGAGTGTGAAGCTGAAGTACAGTGGAGATCCCAGAAGTTTGGAGAAACCAGGAATGTGGATCATCTAAGGAAACCGACAAAGAGGGAGAAAGCCAGCCCAAGAGAGAAGCTGTGAGAGCTATAACCACCAGAAGTGCCATAGGGGGTGAACTACAAAAGCCCTTTGGAGCTCACAGTTTGCCACAGATGCCTCAGATGCTGGGCATGGAGCTACAGGACATAAGTCTGCCCTGCTGGATTTTGGACTTGCTTTGGTCCCATTCCTTTGTATCCCCTATTTGTAACTTTTGAATAAAAATGTTTGTCTTACGCCATTGAATGTTGGAAGTGTTTAACTTCCTTTTCATTTGTACAGGGGCTTGCAGCTAAGAGTTTGCCTTAGATCTCAGAGGAGACTTGGGCATGGACTTTCAGCAATGCCGAAACTGTCAGGACTTTGGCAACTCTTGCAGATGGACTAAACAGCTTTTGCATAAAGGGATGTGCGTGAGTCTTTGGAGAGCCAGGGACAAAATGTTACAGTTCTAATGTAATAAATATAATGTTGATAGACTTAATACTAGTTCTTAAGGATTGTTAAACCTGTGTTATGATGTTCAAGTTTGAAATGATAAGAATAGGCCCTATGGTGTAATGGTCAGCACTCTGGACTCTGAAATGATAAGAATACGTCTTTGTATCTGGAAACTGGTTTAAAGAAATATGTCTGGGTGCCAGGTTGACAAGGGGTGGGTTGTTATGGTTGATACACAGTGTTAACTTGAAATCTAGAAGCGTAACTAAGCAGTTCTACATCCTGGGGTGTAAAGGCATGTTTTTACCACGCTAGGACATTGCTCATTGTGTCAACTTGAGAAGTTTAAAAGTTTGACTAGGTGATTCAGCAGGGGCCCAGGGTCCTTTGTAAGTACCCTTAGCTTGTGGAAGAGGAGGGCACGGAGATGGTGTGGGCAGATAGCCAGCATACCACGTAAGGGGGGAAAGGAGGCTCACTGCCCCATCTTTTGCTGTCTTCTGCCGCCTTGAACTGCTGCCCCTGTGCCAGGCCACCCAGCTGGTTAGGGACTGAAACCTCCACAAACTGTGAGCTAAATAAACCTTTCCTTCCTTCATTTTGGGTGTCAGGTATTTTGTCTCATCCGTGAGAGGAAAGTAACCCAGACAAGGGACTAGGGATGTTGCTCAGTGTGAAAACTCTGGGTTCAACCCTTACTATTCCCGTCCCCCCTAAAAAAAGAAGAAAAAAAGAAAAAGAAAAAATATCTTTAGCTAAATCCTTCTGAGGAGAATTCATCATAAGCCAACAATTTCCATCTATAAAATGAAATAAAAGCCCCTTCCCTACATGCCTGATGTATACATGGCATCTGACACATAGGAAACCTGGACACAAGCTGCTTATTCTTACCTCTTTCCAGTTGGACTGTCAATAGCAAGGCTGGTTTTCTGTCTGGATTTGGTATCTGGAAGCAAAGGGTCATTGTGGAAGGGAGTGGAGGGATTAAGTAAACGGCTAAACTTTTCTACTTCATTTCATACCTATCAAATCACAACGTGTGTGGCCAGTAAAACAAGCTACATACAGCGAGGCGCGCAGCCACCACTCTGGCTGGTGCAGTCCCTGGTCGTGTCCTTTGCACTCACGCCGATGTAACCAAGGGTGACAGCCTGAAGTGGTTTTCGCCACCCTCCACCTGGCCCCCACAACCAGAGACAAGTGTGTGCACATGCATGGTCTAGTTTTGGGAACAGGCTGCACAGGATCCAGTTCCTGCCCCATGTCCCCCACGACCCTGGACAAATCGCCTCCAGATCTCCTCTCTAGGTAGCTCCCTCCTCCACCCTCCAAGTCCCCCTGACTCAGAGTGCCACGTTCTCCCTGGGCAAAAGGACCCCTGCTTGAGAAGCTGCAGCCAGGAAGGAATGTACTGTTTCACACAGAGCTGAGGTTCCAATTCCACAGGGCAAAGTCACACCCCACAGTCTGCCTACACCTCCTCCAAAGTCAGCCTGAACAGCTCGCAGCTTCAGGAGGGGTCTCCTTCGCCCACCCTCAGAATTTCTGCCCCCGTCCAGCTCCCTCTGCTCCGGCACTGGGCCCAGCTGCTGCTGCTTGCTGAAGCAGGAAATGTCAGGCCAGCTGCTCCCACAGGACCGGTCACTGGGGACCTCACCTCCTCAGCAGCGGGAGGCTGCTAGGAATGCAGGAGGGTGCTTCTCCTTTTGTTTCATTCCTGACAAGGAGAGAGATGTCTCACCTTGAAATGCAGATCACGGCCGCCTTGGCGGTGGGCAGGAGGGACCCTTCCAGGCATGCACACAGCACACACTGTGTCCTCCAAGCCCAACGTGCAGCCCAGCAGGAGCTTCACCAGCCCCGGGGACCAAACACCCTGCGCCTCTTCCCACCCAGGGCTTCTCCGGTCTCTTGAGTCTCCTTTCTCAAAGGCTGACCCCCGGAGTTCCCAAACAGCTGGGAGAAGCTAAGGGGTTCCCTCCTTTCTGCCAGCCCGTGTCTTTATCCCTCAGGGCCCGCTCTGAGACTTCCACAGTGCCTCCTTGCAGTCTAGTAGAACTTTGTGTTGAATGCCTGGGCTGTCCAGTACGATGGCCACCTGGAGCTCACCCAGTGCTGTAACATGACAGATGCAACTGAGCCACTGCTTTCTTTTTTTTTTTTTTTTTTCTGTTTTCTTGCCTCTTCCTCCTCCTTCTTTTGTTTCAGTACAGGGCAGTGAACACAAGGGCCTCACACGTGTAAGGCAAGCACTCTGTCACTGAGCTACAGGGCCAACCTCTTTTTACTTTTCAGTTTGAGACAGGATCTTGTTAAGTTTCCCAGGCTGAGCTCAAACTTGTGATCCTCCTGCCTCGGCTTCCTGAGTACTGGGATTATAAGTGTGCACCACCGTGCCTGGCTGGGTTTTTCATTGCAATTAATAACTTTTAATATTAATAGCCATATGTAGCTAGTAGCACACACTTAGACCATGAAACAACTTTTGTATGAGCTGGTAGAAGTCACCACTTCTCAAGACAGTTCCTGTGTTAGCCGAATGTCCCTGATAGACC